>JAAWXA010000083.1:208510-233043 GCA_038090715.1 Florisuga fusca
ACTTTTTTTTTTTTTTTTAAATAGGCCTCTCAGGCTTCGGGGGTTTCCTTACTGCACTTGTCAATACTCTGTTTCCAGCACTGCTGGCACTGACTCCCACCTGCCCCTGCCCCCGGAGCCTCAGTGCCAGTCTCCCTGCTGGCTGCAGAAGTGCCTCTCCCAGGGCCAAAGGATCTGATCCTCTGATCTGCTGGGCTTGGGGTCAGGAAAGATGTGGGCAAAACAGGACCCACAAGGACGAGGTTTTGCCCTCTAGCAGAGAGCAGGCAGACCCTGGCAAGTGTCAGGAGCTCAGCTGGGACACCTGATAGATGCAACAGGCACTGCTCCAGTTTCTGGTCAGGATGCCTTCAGAAAAAACCCAAAAAAACAACCAAACAAAAAACCCCCAAACTTTTTACTGCCTGCCTGTGGATATTATGAAACCTTCTCAAATGCATAATATAATTGATTGCTGTAAACCAGATGCTTTTGGTTGAAAGGTGAGATGGAGGTACAAAATGTGACACAACTGCAGGTCCTGAGGACACCAGTGTGGCCCTGGGGCTGTGTCTGACCCCGGTGCCCCCCTCCAGGCCTGATCCTCACCCTCTCTGCAGGCTGGCGTCACAGCCCCACCATGGCCTGTCCCCATGGGGGTGCCCGGTACCCCCCAGCTGCCCTGCTCCTGGCTGGGGGTGGGGGGTGGGCCCTGCCCTTCCAGCCCCTGCTGGGGCAGTGGTGTAAAATAAAACTCTTTTTTATTAAACTTTATTTAAAACTTTTATTAAAACTTTAAAAATAAAACTTTGGAGAAAGACCTCAGCTCAGGTACCTTCCCTCAGAGTCGTTCCAGGACAGGAGATTTCATGTTCGTAGAAATAGAAGTAGAAAGATCAGAGGATTTGTGTTAAGCATTGACTGTGGGTGTGTGTTACACTTGCCAGAAGCCATTCTTGCCAAATTTGACCCTGAAAGAAAGTTTCTTTTTTGGTGGTGTCGCTGAGGAAAGTCATCAACAGCCTCTGGTGCAGCCCATGCGTGGTGGCCTGTCCCCTGGGACCTGCACCCTGGGGCCACCACTGCTCTGGGGACACAGTGGGAAGTGCCAGCAGCTGCCAGCTGCCCGTGACACAAACTCCCCCAAGCTGCCCCTGCACGGTCCCTCCCGGGGCTGCTGTGGGATGGAGACCTGGAGGTTGGTCTGCAGGTGGTTTGGGCTGGCACGTTCGGTGTAGGGGGGTACAAACAAACCAGCACAGATTTTCCCAGCCAATTCTCAGTGCAGAGGAGGTCATCAGGAGTCAGGATTGCTTTTAATGGGTCTGATGTGGAAGCAGTCACAGCTTTGGAGAGCACCAGAGTGCTGTGGCTGAGGTGAGGCACTGCATTCCTGAACATCACAGAGTGTAAGGAAACCAAGGCCCCCTCTTTGCCTTCATCTTATTTGTCTTTCCTTGAACAGAGATTCCTCATCACAGCTTTTCCATTGCATTGTCCCTGTGCATCCATCCTGGGTGGGGAAGTGACACAGGTGGTTTTTGGAGTGCCATGGGTTTGCTGCTGCAGAGGAGCAGAGAGCACCCAGTGCACAGGGAGCCAGGAGTGATCCTGGGGTGCTCCCAGCCTTCCCCTCCAGGGAAATGGAGCCCTCCTGCTGCCTGTGCCTCTGAGCAGAGGAATGATCAGCTCTACCTGCCACCTGAATCCAGTCCAGACTGCTCACCTCCTGCCCTGAGCAGCAGTCATCCCCCTCTCTTTGCTGTGCTGGAGACTCCCATGAGAGGAGAGAGCCTCAGCACAGAGATTTCAGATTCTGATCCTCATCCCTGGCCAGGACACCATTCCCACCCTGGTGCTGGTGCTGTAAGACATCAGTGGCTGTGTTCTGCTCAGCTTGCACTCCCTCCCTGGAAAAAGTCCCGTCTTGCTTCATGGTTCACAGCTTTCCAAGTTGTCCATAGGGAAACCTGGCATCTTCCTGCAGCCCAGAACGGGGCTGCAAGGCCATAGGGAGTGTTGGGACTGAAGACAACCCTGTCTGCTTCCCACCTGCCACCTCTGCTGGAGGTGTCCTTTGTGAGGACAGTGCCCCAGTCCTGGCTGTGCAGGCAGGGTGTGGGCAGGATGTGTCCCCCCCTGCCCGGGGTGCTGCCTGCACCCTCACCTGGACATAGGGACAAGTGGCTGCACAGAGGACAGGCAGGTGGCTGCCTGGGGACACTCCAGGTCCCCTTGAGTCTTCCTCCTGGACTGCTCAGGACTTCAGTGGAGAACACTGCTCTCCCACCACAACCCTTGTGTGCTTTAGAAAAAAAAGAAAAGGGAACAAAGAAGGAGATTTTCCATACAGGTAGATGGGCAGTTTATGGTCCCAGTGCCAGTAGGTGTCACCCAAGAATGTGCAGCTTTGTTTCTGGACTTGGTGCAAGCCTGGCTGCGGGCTCCCCAGAGACATCTCCAGCCTCCAGGACCAGGCAAGCCTGGAGGGCTCTGCTGCTGGGGTGGGTGGACATCAGGAAGGACCCTGGGCAAGAGGAATGCTGGCTTTCCTTTTCTTATTTCCAAAGTGTGCTTCTGAGTGCTATAGGAAACACTGTGCTGGGATCCAGAATGAGTCACAGCAGTGTTACTCACCAGGAAGGTGTCCATGTCAGGATGAGGTTTTCTGTTGCTTCAGACATTATAATCATAGAATCATAGAATCATAGGGGTTGGAAGGGACCTCGAAAGATCATCTAGTCCAACCCCCCCTGCCAGAGCAGGGCCACCTAGAGCACATCACACAGGAACGTGTCCAGGCGGGTTTTGAATGTCTCCAGTGAAGGAGACTCCACAACCCCCCTGGGCAGCCTGTTCCAGGGCTCTGTCACCCTTACTGTAAAAAATTTTTTTCGAATATTCAATTTGAACCTCCTATGCTCCAATTTGTACCCATTACCCCTTGTCCTATCGCTGGTCACCACTGAAATAAGAAGAAATCAAATTCAAACAGAATTTTGTGGACAAGAAGGACAAACTAGTTTGGAAATCCCTGGCCCTTTCTCATTTTTTTTTTAATTTCCTCTGAGTGCAGAAAGGTTAGCTTTGTATTTAAATAAATAAAGAGTGACACAAATCCACAAATCCTGCAATAACGAGATTCAGAGTCACAATGTCATAGAGCAGCTACTGTTTCTTGTATCAAGATGCTGCCTTAAGTTAGAAAGACAGTGGTAGAGAGCTTTGCCACTGCCTTTTCACCAGTGAACTGTGCCTCACCTCTAGTGCGAGGCTGTAATTTCCCACATAGTATTCCACTTTCTCAGCTCCATGAGCCACTATTATATTTAATCATATTGAGTCACAATACATTATTTTTCTTCCCGTGTTAATGGCTACAAAAGCAAAACCAGAGTCTGAAGCTAACATTTTCCACCTAGACTTCTCATTCTGGAAACTTCAGGTTTCTAATTTGAGGGAACCTTGGACTGATTTTCTGAAGACGTGAGCACCTATGGCCCTATGTTGACCACATTTTCCAGCCGTGAGTTGTCAAATATGTTTTCTCAATTTGGAAAGCTCTTGGCCTGATTTTTAGAAATTGCTGAACACCCAAACTCTGGGAAAATCAGGTTCCACTAAAGCCTCTGTACTCCTCTCCCCAACACTTGGTTTTGAAAGTCTTGGCACAGGACTTCAAGTTATTGAAATCTCCAACAGAGACTTCATGACTTCAGATGTCTGGTGAGAGACTGAATTTGTCTGGAGCTGATTCATTACTTTTGCTATTTGCATCATTGCATCTAAATACTTCAATAATAATTTGGTTTTATTAATAAGAGGTAATTTTCCCAGCAGCAAGCTGGCCAATACTTCCAAACCCTCTATAGCTTTGTTCTTGGGGAAGTATCTACCAGGCTTCCAGTCAAGCAGCTCTACAACTGGACTTCCTCCCCACTCTTTTCAGTATTTTCCTGGACAATGTGGGCAACATATTTCAGCATCATCAGTAACTGTCTTCTAAATACGTCAGAGGAAGGCAACCTGAAAATACTTGAATAGGAAGATGAAGATAAAAAGAAAATCATTATGATTCTTGTAGAATGGGTAAATAAGATCATAAGCTCAGTTACCACAAAATTATGATGATTGTTCCTAGAGATATGGAAAGAACTTGAGAGAATAACCCTTTCTTTCTTTCTGTCTTTCCTTTTTTTTTTTTTTTTTTTTTTTTCCCTTCATTGAATGCAGTTGTTAATGATACTGTAAAGTCTCCATCATGTATAGCTCTACTCCAGCTCCACATCTGCTAATTTTGCAGGAGTAAGGACAACGTACTCAAAAAAAAGTTCTGCAAACTCCTCTTGAGACATATATGAATCAAAATATATTTTGCTTCCTCACAATAAAAGTTCAGACCCAAATGTCAACAGTTGAGTATCAAAGCCTGAAACTTTCTGAGGCCATTTGAACTGCATTTCTCAATAAGAAACTAAACCAAAGCATTTTCAGTCAAAACCTATGAGATGAAGGACAAGTGCTGAGCTGGTGAGACCAGCCACATCATAGAATTCATAAAGTTTGCAAGCTCTGCACCTCGGAATAAATGGTATTTTCTGGGCAGAGCCCAATTCTTTCTTTATGGAAGGAGGTGTTTGAGATGTGTAGACACAGGTACCTGCTGCTACATACACTTCTAGGTGACCTTTTGTGTTTTGCCTCATTTAAGCGCCACTTCTCAAACTAGAGGAAACCATTACACACTTTCCACTTTATCTCAGCACCTGCAAAGCCTGTTGATATAATCCAGAGTAAGTGGGCCACTGCAGGAGAATTTGGTGCTCAAGGAGAATGTGTTTCCTGTTCACTGAAGAGGTAAAAATGGAATCACCATTCTGACTCATTCAAGTAGCAAACTCCTCTGAAGATCACATGCCCGCCGAGCCACTGTTATTTTTGGCAGCTCTTCATGGAAAGCTATGGGTTTTGTTTTGCCACATCTGTTCTCTCAAGTGTGTTTTGCTTCAGATGAGCCTGTTCCACCTTATGCAGGTCTTATTTTTCTTGAGGGGGGTAGGAGGGAATGAGGTTGAGTTTGAATATTGCATTTGCATTGTAACAGCACATTTTCAGAGCAGAAAAAAAGTTCTCCCCTCTGGGCCTTAAACAGTATTTCCAGCTATTGTGTATACTCCACGACCCTTACACTGTTTCTAAGAGAAATTATTTCTTTTGCAGATGTTGAAAGGAATACGTGCACAAAGGACTCTGAAGACTTTTATAATAACTTGGGAGATGGGGCATAGAGATGTGCCACAGACAAATGAAGCAGAGAAAGAAGAGGATATTTTATACTGTGCAGAATATGTGCAGCTTTGAAAACTCTGATTTTCCTGCCTCTACAATACATTCACAGAAAGCCCTATTGGTATTTTTTTCAGAAAGTATCAGTATGAGGTTGTTACAGAACACATCTCTACTATTCACCCAAATATACTATTTTCATAACATTAAGCAGCTCGTAAGGCAGCCGGATGGTAGATGCAGCTCTGGGCAGCCAGAAGGAACTGNTCTAACTCTTCTTGCTTATTCCCCATGCTGCGTGCATTGGCATACAGACATTTCAGGAAACAAACAGAGCACACTGGTGGGACTAAATCCTCCCTAGACCACCTGCCTTCAGGCCCCGGTTCATTCTTCTTGTGTCTGTCCCTAACAGACCCAGTTTTCTCCCCTTCCCCCTTCACATCTAGTTTAAAGCCCTCTCAATGAGCCCTGCTAAGTCCTGCCCCAAATGTCCACCCCATGAGGGGAAACGTCCTCCAGGAGCCTCACCTGAGGTTCCTTTGGGAATTTATAGCTGGGAGGAGCTGCCCTCCCCCAGGCCATGGCAGGAGAAATTCACAGGGGTCTTGGGCATGTTGAAAACTTTGGTGTTTCCTCCAGCCTGAAGCAACGTGAGAATGTCACTGGAGAGTGCAAGTGTGCAGGGAGGTCAATCAAAGGTGCACAGGAGACCATCTCCTTGTTTACAACAACTTAACTTTGCAGTCATGCTGAACACTATTTGTGCCTAGACTGGTTGGATGAGGCAGGTTGTCCTTGCTGCTGGTCTCCTGTGCTAAGGGAAGTTGTCTGTGTCCCAGTGTGGGATGTTTACTGACACTCACCCCGTTCTCACCCCACAGCTGCAGCTGAGAGTATTTCTTGTGTCTGGGCCTGTGAATGACATTTCTGTCTGTCCTGATGCAGTAGAATTATAAACTTTGAGGTGATGAATCACTGCTCCTCCATGCAGTCCAGAGGTGGATGTGCCAGAGGTCTGTGTCCTCACACAGGGAATGCTGGGCTGGGAGCAGGGGGAGCCAGGGGAGAGGAGGGAACCAGAGGGAGAAGAGCACAAAGCCAGGACAGAGAAGAGGTGGCAGACACCTGCCACTGCAGTTGCCATTTACCCATAGAATCACAGAATGATTTGGGTGGGAAGGGACCTCTCAGGGTCACCCCATCCCACCCCTGCAGTATCAGGGACACCCTCACTAGATCAGGGTGTTCAGAGCATCCTCAAGCCTCACCTTGAACATCTCCAGGGATGAGGCCTCAGCCACCTCCCTGGGCAACCTGTGCCATTGTTCCACTGCCCTTATGGTGAAGAACTTGTTCCTAATAATAAAATAAAATAATATAAAAACTATTATTATAGAATTATTATTATAAAAATAACAATAAAATAAAATGTGGTCTACATTTACTTTAATTTAAATCCATTGCCACCCACTCCAGCACCACAAACCTGCATTGCCCATGCCACAGGAATGGCACTTTTGGAAGACTTTCTGCAATGAAATGTCATGAAAGTTGTAGGAGCTGAGCCCCAGTGAGCTTCCAAGCACTTGGTGTCCTGCCCCATGAGAAAATCTTCAGTACCATGAGGCCCCTGGTGCTGCTGGACCTGGGCATGGACCACAGCAGGGAGCTCTGTCCCCATGTGGACTGGGACCTGCACAGCCTCAGGAGCTGCAGGGCCATGACCATCCTCAGCGGAGAGCAGCGGGGAGGGGAACACTTCAGAAGTTAATTAAATTCCCAACCCCCTGCCCAGCCTGCTCCTCCTCTTCCCAACGCTCCAGCTTGCTGCTGCTGCAAGCCGAGCAGAGGGAGAGGGAGGCAGTGTAATTATGGAGCTCCTCAGAGCTCTCTCACTGTGCTTCCCAGCTTGTTAATTACAGTTTCATCAGCGCCAGGGCCAGCAGCACGCTGAGATGGGCACGGGAAGGGACCTGCGGGAGGAGGCAGCAAGAAGCCACAGAGGGACACGAGGGGGGACAAGATGAGGTGAAACAGGATGGAGGAGCACGGGTGGTGGCAGCCAGGAACCTGGGCAAGAGGAGCAGGGAGTGGGACACAGCTGGGAAAGGGAGGAATGGCAGAGGTGTGTGGGGACTGCAGCATGGGGTGAGTGTGGAGGGTGAGGGGGACGTGGATGGACAGAATCCCAGAATCCCAGAACAGTCATGGTTGGGAAGGACCCCTGAGATCACCGAGTTCAGCCAGACACACACTGAAAACAGAACCACCAAGACCAGACCCTGAACAAACACAAACACTGCACACACTCCACCAAATAACAGCCACACAAAAAAATCACCCACAGTCTGGGCCACTGGAGCACGTCCTGAAGTGCCACATCTACACATCCTCCAGAGATGGTGACTCCACCACCTGCCTGGAGAGGCTGTTCCAGAGCCTGACCACTCTTCCAGTAAAGAAATTCTTCCTGATATCTGACCTAAGCCTGCTCTGACACCAAGGGACACTGGTGCTGGCACCATGGAGCTCTGTCCTTCGTGCCCACCTGCCTCCCCCAGCACAGCCAGCAGGACGTGCTCGAGTGGATGGTACAGATATTGATACAGATATTTTATTTGGGATATATTACTGGGGGATGCTGGAGAAAGGATGTTGGCAGTTGGACTTTGTGATCTTAGAGGTCTTTTCCAACTGTGATGATCTGGTCATTCTGTGGTGTCCTGGCTGCAGTCCAGCCCCTGTCCCACCGTGCTGCTGGGCAGAATGGCTTCCATAGCTTCTGACCCTTGTCAGAGGAAGTTATTCCTTTCCCCAGCCAGCCCAGTTTTCTCACTCAGTGAGCAAAATACTTGTGAAAAGGTTCTGCCTTCCTCCAAATTCCAGACAGTGTGAATCCTTACCTCTTTAGGGCAAAAAACCCCCAGCCCTCAGGATCCTTCCTCTAATGAAGATCTGAAGCCTTCTGAGGGACACACAGGACCCCATCTGCTCAGTATCTGCAGCACAGGAGAGCCCCTGGCAGAGCCAGAGACCAGAGGTGGGACAGGAACAACCAACAAGCCAGGCTGATGTCTGCAGGGTGAATCAGACTGGTGGCCATGCTGGTGGCCCTGCAGGAGGCAGGGCAAGTGATTGCCCATGACAGCTCCATGCTGTGTGCCAAGACCTGTGCTTCAAGCCTTGTGAGGGATGGTCCTGCTCCTTGACCAGGTCTCCCTTCCACTTACTTTGGAATCTGGGCGGATGAGATGAGGACCAAGGAAGGGAGGAGATTGCTATCTATTGCTCTTCTCATCTCTGGGGAATCCCCCCATTAGAAATAATATTTCTTCTGCTGTTCTGTGCTCTGAGGGTTCTGGGCTGAAGGGAGGAGGTTGCTCTTCTGGACACCCACAGTTTCCAAAAATAGGTTATTTAAAAGGATGTGTTGGAGGTCAGGATGTGCATGTCCTCCATGGAAAACCATTTGGGGCTTATGGGCAGCTCCTGAGATGCACACATGCAAATTTCCTCTTTTGACAAAAGGGAAAGGACAATTCAGAGCCAGAAAAGACTCCTTGCTCAAAGACCTGATGTTGCCCCACGAGTAGTTTTAAACTCTGACTTGATGATTTTCATTTTCTTTTGGCAGCTTCTGGTCTTCTCTCTTTCTCTCTCTCTCTTCTTTTTTTTTTTTTTTTTTTTTTTTTTTTTTTTTTTTTCACCGGTGACAGCCCAGGAGAGAGTGTGTGAATGCTCTGCATTATGTAATGCTTTGACATTTGGCATTCCCATGGCATTATCCCCATTATCCCCCATCAATGCAGAATAAGTTGTCAGAGCATGAAATTGGTATTTTTACATATTCCTAATGTACAGATGTCAGTCTGAAAGCCATGCACAGGCACTGCGATTAAACTCTGTTTCATTCCCTGCCTTGCATGGATCTGTTTGGAAGATTTCTTTCCTTTTTTGGGGAGGCTTATGGGGAAAAGACAAAACCTTAACATGTAATAATTCTACCTAATATCACTATCAAAAGGTGGAAGCTAAGTTTAAGGCATGGTGCACTGAATTCAATACAGATTCATAAATTCAGAGCAATAGTGTTCAATTTTTTGCACCTGTGTTCCTGGCATGGTAGCAGGAAGCAAACAACAAGGACCAGATGCATAGATGGAATGTAATCAGTGACCCAGTTCCTGGTGCCAAATGCATCAACATGTTCCAAATCAGATCTGCTCAGAGTTTACAGGTTTGTTATTCTACATTAATTAGCATGTAAGAATGGCAGACCCTATGGGAGGGTTATTACACCTAAACATAATGTACATAGAGAAAGAGGAGGAAAGGCACGAGTAGGGCTATGAGTCACTTGTTTGTGTTGGTTTGGTCACAAATGGATAAAGGAGAGGCCCTGGACAGTCACCTGCTTGCAGGCAAATCAGCTGCTGCCATCCTGGCAGCTGGACCCTGGTGTCACAGGAGCCCAGACTGCTGCAAAGTGACCCAGGATGGGGCCCTTAGAGACCCACAGCACCCTGCACTGACCTCTTGGAGTTCCCAAGGTCTCTTCCAAGCCTGCATTGTCCTCTGACCCTGCTTTCTGGCAGGCAGAAGGTCAGAGCAAGGGGATGTTCAGCTGCTGACCTTCCTGCTGGAGTTCTCCTTAGTGTTTGCCCAGAGGGGTTTTAAATCTTTGCAGAGCTGCTGCTCACTCTGCTTTGGTGTGTGTCAGGAGTCCATGAGCAGCATCACAGGAGGAGAGCCCCTGCTCAGCCAGAATTCCAGGTCACAGTGACACCAGGAGAGAGGTCAAAGCCTTCCCCACATATTCCAGAAAGCAGCCCATGGACTATTTTTACATGGATTTCCCTAAAAAATGGGGTATGCAGTTGTGTCATCAGTCATTGCTTGCTCTGCACCGTCCCAGAAGTTTGACTGTTCAGGCCACCAGCTCCTGTCAAAAACACCAGAGTGCTGAGGAGCTCAAGAAGGATTCAACTGGCAGAGATTCCATGGAAACCAACAGCCATGTGGAGGAGAAAGAGGCAGGCTCCTGTCCTCATGAGACTCGTGGTCACAGGGCCCCAGAGTGGCCCCAGCAGGGCTCTGTGTGGCCTTGGGCCTTGGACATGGACCAGGACCTGGCAGACAACTGGGCCTCTTGGTCAGTGCTGGCTAGAGAGGATGAGGATGGGCTGGGAGTGCTGTCTGAGGGTGCTGAGGAAGGATGCTGTGAGATGGAAAATGCTAGGGACATGGAAGTGGAGAGGAAGAGGAGATGGTGATAAAAACCCCAGAGGTGTTATGGAGGAAACTGAGTTTATTGGGAAGAACCGGCAGACAGGGATATGGGAAAAAAACTTGTAGACTTCTTTAATTCCATTGTTTATTAGAGAAATTGCTAACTGATAACATTTTTACTGAAAATTCACTAGCATGAATAAATATGATGGGATTTGGACTTGGTGTTCATCACCCAAGTTACTCCTGAAGCCAGTCCAGGAGCGAATTTGGAAAGAGAGATTCAAGTCACAGACCTCAAGTCACAGACATTCAAAAAATGTGGCTCTATCAAGTGGCCATTTATTTTGCTCTCACATTCCCACCCAGGCAAGCAAATCAGAGAATCATAGAATCATAAATTGAAAAGGCTGATGACGGGGTGTGCAGCTGCTGTGAGTCAGCACAGGAACCCTTGTGTGTGGGCCCATCCAAAACCAGCCACGGCCAGCAGAAAATCTGCTGCTGTCTTCTGTGGACAAGAACTTTTAGCCCAAGACCTCCACCTCTCACAGGTGTATACTGCCTGCTGCAGTTCATCTATTTATTGTGAGAGCAATGGTCCATCTTCCTCTTTCTGTCAGACATTCTGAGTTTAAGGGTTGAGCAGGGACTGCCAAGGAGCTCTTCATGAAGAGAAGTTGCCCCTTTTCCCCCCAAAGTGGATGTGTTTCCCACTCCCTCTGCTCAGCTCCTCACTGAACATCACCCTGACTGGGGAAGCAGCTCCCAGGGATTCAGCCAGGTGACCTATGGTGTGGCCATGGGGACACCAGAAGGCACCTGGAGCAGATGCCGTGGCTCTGGGGTACCTGGGGACAGGGAAGGGTCTGTGGGCAGTGCCTCTGCTCTGCTGCTGGAGCCACTCCAACACGAGACACCTGGATGAGCCTCTTCTGGGAAATGCCCCAAAGCCAAGGAGTTTCAGTGGTGCTTAACCCACACTCTGGGGCTGTGGTGTGAGCTCTGCCCAGGAAGCCATGGGCAAGGCAGCTTCTCACTGCCACACGAGCTAGGGTCAGCTGCTGGAAAACCACAGGTTCCCCTCCAGTGCACTCCTCGGTGCTGCTGATCTCCTTCACCAGGTCCAGAAAAAAGGCACAAAAGTGAGCACAAGTTGTCCTGCCTGAGAAAGGAAGACTTGTGGGACCTCCTGGATGAAGTGGGATACCCCTGCAAGGACCTCAGGGCCTTGTTCCCCATGGAACTGGACCTTCAGATATGGGTATGTGTTCTATCACAAGGGGCAGGCCAACAGGGGAGAAGGTGCATTCCTGCAGTGCATCCATGCAGGGACTGTAAAAGGCAATCCTGAGCTAGTGAGCAACTTCCATTTACTGGAGAAAATGTTTGTTTTCCCAAACAGGGGTATGGACTTAATCCTCATAAGGAGTCTAAGTCCCACGCTACTCTCTGCAGGATTTCTCCTACTTCATTAAATTCTGACATCTCAGAGGGCAAATCCACATTGTCACATGTCACTTCTGCTGGAAAAAAGTGTGTGTATCAATTCTTAATGCAAGCTTATTTTTCTTTCTTGTTTTGCAAGTGTAATTGCATAGTAAATCGAACTGTGGGCTTTTATTTACTTGTTAGCAGCAAGTGTCTGTTGGGCTGCATGTTTAAAGAAGGGTGTTAGCAGAGGCTGGGGCTAGAGTCAGCTGAAGAAAGGGTCCATGTCTCTCCCTTTACCAGGAGGGGTTGATGGAGAGGTGATGAGAAGGAGCAGTGGCTTCAGTCTGGGCTGATAGCCTGGTAAATACCCTCATTTGCAAAGACACAGCATAATATTCCTGGCTGGTTGTTGTACCACTGAGGTTTTGGTCTCATCTAACATCATTTTTCCCATGAGTCTTTCTGTCTATGCTGATGAAATTTTTAATGCTTGTGGGGACAAAATGTCCTGGAGGTCTCTGGAGCTGCTGTGAGGTGAGGGGAGACGAGCTCAGGAAATCTGGGACTTGGTGTTGACCTGAAGTGCCTTCTTCTGTTTCTGGGGGGGTCATTATAGACATTTTCGTACTGCAAAATGTGGGAAAAATCCTCACGGGCAGGAGGTGTGGCCCAGACAACACAGAACACACAGCTCCCCTCAGTTATTTCCAGATAGCTCTGGTAGTAATTGAAAAAAGATGATGAATTTGGGGGAAAACGTAACATACAACAAAATCAGTTTTCCTGTAAAGTTTTCCAGCATGTCTCAAGAAATCACTCCAGGCCCTGCCTGAGCTGAGCAGGAAGGAGCAGGATGGGACCCATGAAGGCAGCACATGGACAGCTCAGCACCTCTAGGGCTGCTGGGCATCCCGTGCTGCCCCCCATGGTGGTACATGGCATCATCGTGACACCATCATGGGAGACCCCCCCTCTTCCCACTGCAGGGTGCTCCATAACACCCAGACCCCATCAGGCAGCACCTGGGGTGGGAAACACACCAGGACAGACTGGGCCATAAGCCCCACACCCCACTCCATCCCACTCCGTGCCCCCAGAACCATCTGTACTTTCTGGGGGCCTCTGTGGAGCTCACCCAGGGGACGAAGATCCCACCAGAGAACAGCATCTGTGGATGTGCAGCCAGGAGAGTTGATGCTGGGAGTTTGGGAAGAGCTGGGTCACAGGATCCCTGCAGTCCTGAGACCATTGCTGCAGATGCTGAGCATTCAGACCCCAGGGAGCTCTGTCTGATGCTGCAGACCCACCAGGACAGACCCCCTTCATCCCATGCAGCCTGGGCTGTCCCTGATGGGGGACCCTTGGGCTGGGCTGGGCTGGTCTCAGAGCTGCAGAGCAGGGGTTCTGCTGGGTCCAGGTGTCCAGGTTCTGTTTCTGCAGGTCTGCAGGCAGGAGGGCAGCCCCCACCACAGCTCTCAGCCTCTGGGGCATCTGCAGAGCAGCCTGGGGTTTGAGTGGTGCCCAGGAGCAGCTGCTGACAGGTCCTGGGTGCCCTGCAGAGGGGTGACAGCAAAGAGGGGTGGTGGGGACAGCCCAGGGTGGCCGGGCAGAGCCACAGATAGCAGGGGCAGCAACCCCCATGGCAGGGCCACCTCACAGCCTGCTGCCTCCTCTTCTGTTTTCCATCCCAGGAGGACAAATGGAGCAGGAATTGTGTCATCAGAGTGTCCAGACAGCCTTATCCCTGCTCCATTCCTCCTGCTGCTGTTTGACACTGTGTGGCTACCAGGGGACACAGGGACATCAGCGGGTGGCAGGTCCAGGCTCCAGCACCTGGACATAGCCCTTGGCACTCCTGGCCAAAGACCTCAGGGCTCTCAGTGCCTGTAACGTGTGGAGCTGGTGTCCAAGTGTGCTTGCTGGGTGTGGAGAAGCTGTCTGTACTGGTGCTGTGTCCCCAGGTGTCTGCTCCCTGCAGCAGAGTCCCCACGGGCTCCCTGGGCAGAGCACCATGTCTCCTGTGTGGCAGACAGACACATCAGGCCTGGGCAGAGCAGACAGTTGCTCAGGGCTGTGTGTGCCTGGGGAGGCAAAACTCTGCCCTTGGCCAGGGCAGTGGGAAGCCAGCCCATGCTGGGCAGGAGGTGTCAGCTACAGCCACCCTGTGACAGCTGATAAACACATCTGCCAGGGCAAGAACATCATGGTCATGATGATGATGGATGTAGAACCATTTTAAACATTGCAATTTTAGCTAATTCTGCAATTAGCTGAATAAATAAACAGTAATTTTACTGAAATAAAATTGCTGAAATAAACAGTAGCAACCTAACTCAACGTCCTGCTGAGATGCTCCTGATGGTGCTCCAGGAGATGATTTGTTGGTTATGGTGGGGTAGGACTGATGGTTTGACATGATGACCTTGAGGGTCCTTTCCACCCATGGTGATTCTGTGTCAGCAATGTCAGGCACATGGTGTGATTCTTGGGGTGCCCTACACAGGGACAGGAATTGGACTTGATGATCCTGATGGGCCCTTCCAACTCAGCAGATTCTGTGATTGTATGATGGTATGATTGTATAATAATTGTATGATTGATTCTATGTCAGCAATATAATTACCTAGAATCTCCGGGCAGCCAAGTCTGTCCTGGTATTGCAAGTCAGGAGGAGGAAGGTGGCCCAGAACGGCACAAGTGGAAGGGTTTCGTGTGGCCATGCTGGAGCAAGGTGATGGAGAGGAGGGGTCTGTACTGGATGATCTTAAAGGTCTTTTCCACCCTAAATGATTCCACACTTGTAGGGGCAGCTGGAGGAAGCAAACAGAGGGTCTGTTTAGCTGAATCCCCTGCTCTGGGTGGACAAGAAGCACCTCTGGAAACCCTTCCTTCTGCCCTGAGCTGGGAGTCGGTGGGCAGGCAGCCTGCACCCTGTGTGCCCGTGCTCAGGAATAGACCCAGGTCTTGGTGATGTGTTGAACCTCCTCTCTTTCCCTGGGAGGCCAAAGCTGAGGACAAAGGGGCTTTCCCAGGACCCTCTGATCAGGCCAGGATGAAACAGGCTGTTCCCACTGACTGTGTGAAACCAACATGTGGCTGGGAAGAAGGAAGAGGAAGGACGAGGAGATGCTGCTGAGAATAGGTGGAAATGTGGGTGTCTGAGCAGCCTGTTGCCTGAGCTCTGCTGACCATGTACTAACCAGCAGCCCAATGTCCTCAAACACACCTGGGTTTCCATGGGGAAAAACAAGTGTGTAACCCTGGGGAGTCCCTTGCTGCAAATATGTGATGTTCTCATGGTAAAAAACAGTCAAAGAAGTGCCCTGAAAGAAAATAATTGTGAAAAAAAGAGAGTGGTGTGTTAGGAATACAGCAATGACTGTTACACAGATTCCCCCACTCTGGAGAGTTGTTTTAAGTCTCATTTCTCTGGGGTGCTGAGAAATCTCATGTAAACTATGGTACTACCTAGAAGGGTTGGGCCATAAGACCCTTGAGGGTCTCTCCCAAGCTGACACTCTATGATACTGCAGTTCTTGAGACAACATTCATTTACCAAAGCTTTTTCAGGAAACAGACAGACAGACAGACACAAAACAACCAAAAAGCAACAAACAAACAAATAAACCAGTCCAAACCCAGAACATAGTCCACGTCATAGACCTGGTGTGGAAAATTTCAGCCCAAGCTCTTCAGCAGGTGTTGGAGGTGTGAGCCACTGCAGGCTGTGTGGGAAGGGACGTCTGCACGTGGTGGGGCTCCAGGTGCCTATAATTAGTCAAGGAAATGTGTCTGCATACCAGAAATGATACACACAACCTATTAATAGCTGCTTCATTTTCAGCATCCTCCAGGCAGCAGTTAGGGCCAGGTGGTTCCCTGGTGATGCTCGGGATGGTCCCCTCAGACCCTGCCCTGCTCCAGCTTTGCTGTGGCTGTTGAGACAAACCTCAGCACAGCCAAAGGGCAGAGGCACCCCAGGGGTGGCAGGAAGAAGCAGGTATGGACTCAGAGCACTGCTTTCTGAAGGGGAAACACAGTCTGTAACCCTCCGTGTTCCCTGGGTGGTGTGTCCTGTCCCTCACCCAGCAGCCCAAGCCCGTGGCCAAGCCATGCTGCAGCAGGCTTGCTGTAGAAATGTGACCCAGATGTTCACACCTCGTTGTCCTGCAAGGCCAGGAGACATTTCTGTCAGGGCATGGCTGTGGTCTGCTCTGGGATGGATGGTGGTCCTTGCAGGCCTCCTGTGGGTCTGGGCATTCAGGAGAGCTGAGTGGCAGCAGCTCCTGAGCAGTGGGAGGTGGGACAGGGATCCCCCTCCTCTGCCTCCCACCTTCTGGACATCGGGTGGGCAGAGACCCCCCTGGGTCTGGGGTCACTCCCTGGACCACCTCCCTGAACCGACCTGGGGACCTGCTGCTCCTTCAGCATCACCTTCCCTGCTGGTGGGCAGGAGGATGGGGCCCCGGGTGCCAGCACAGAAACACTCACAGGATCACAGACATGATCCTCACTGAATGCTGACAGCAAATCACTCCTTCCTGCAGAAACATCTGGGTCACCCCCTGGCTGCACCCCCCGGAGGCATCTGTGGAGCCCTGGAGAAAAGGACTGTTGGGGTAAATCCTGCAGGTTTGGGCTCGGGCAGTGGCTGCTGTTTATTTTAGCACTGGCTCTTCTGTGAATATCGATTTCCAGAAAGGACCAGAAATCTCTCCAATCTTTGTCATGCTTAGTTGGGATTCATTGATTTCTGCGAGTGTTTCAATATTTTACTTTTAGAAAGCAGATTTTCCAGCCCTTGTGACGAAAAGAAGCTCCTGTGACACAGGCATGTGATACAGGTGGCTCCTTTATAATAAAACACGATAGAATTGGATTGAAATCAAGCTGTGCCTGGTGCCAGCTCTCCCTGCTCCGTGAGCTCATGCCTCACACGCAGTGTACTGCATCTGTTGAAGCACCCTATAGTTTCCAGGGTGTTTTCTGAGGTGTTTAGATTTATTTCAATGTTTGCAATGTATTTGTTGTTCATTAAACATATTTACTCAGGCTAACCCAACATGAAAGAAATTATCTTGTTTACAGTGGAATCTTGACAAAAATACATGCAGGAAAGATAGACAAACACACATAAACCTGGATTGCTGAGTGGAACATTGATTTGCTGCCACTTACAATTTTTCTCATTAGAACTTATTTTATTTGAACATAACTCAGTACCCCGTGTAAATGTGAAGTTGTTAATCTTATTACTATACAGAAAACAAATTAATTATTATGCATGGTATTGGAAATGGGTTGTTAGGTTGGCATTGGGAAGATTAGAAAAATACACTCATTACTTCAAATGATATCTGATATACATGTACAACTCTGTTTTTAAAATCATTTCCAATATTCAGATAGCAAATACAGCGAGTGGAAAAGCCCTTCTTCATTTGTAGTTTTAAAACTTCAGGCCTGTGCCCTGAAGGTTGGATTAAAAACTCCAGTTTGCAGTCAGACTCTTATGTTCTAAAACTCCAGTACTTGACCAGAGAAAATGAAGTGGTTGGGATTGAATTTTATCCAGGTGTAAGGTGGGATAATTAACCACTGTGTAATTAACCACTGCGAGGTCCCTGTGGCCCACCTGAACAGGACAAGGGTCAGCATTTCAGCTCTGCCATCTCACCATGACACTTCCTGGAAACACTTGGATATAGATGGAGGAGGCCCACTAGTGGCATTCTTGGTTTAAAATAAATAATAATACTAACACTCGGAGTAGGAAAAGAAGTGTGTAAAACTGACACTCCTGTGGATCAGGTGGTGCAGACACCAGCAGTGAAAACTGCCACCAGCCACACCATTGCCATGTAATTAGCAAGATAGTAAGGTATTTTATTTTTAACACTGAGCCTATGTATTTGCTGCTACCTTCACAAGCTCAGGAGCTTCCTCTTGTAGCTTCTCACCTGCAGCCTCGCAGATGCTAAACATGTTGGTTTTTTTCCTGAGGAAGAAAGAAGCCTGAGGAGCTGACAGCTCCTGAAGCAGTGAGGAAATTCCCCTGAAGAGTGTTTTGTTCCACTTTAGTGACAGCAGCTCCCAGGCTGGTCCCTGCAGCATCACCTCCTGGGTGGGCAGGAGGGTCACCCCACAGCTGGGCACCTGGACCACTCTGTGTCACCCCCACAGCTCCACCCAGACATCTCTGGGACCCCATCCTGGGACAGGAGAGGGTGAGACTGGAGGGAAACACAGCTTCTCCTCCCTGTGCCAGGGACAGTGACACGGCAGTCCCCAGGGAGAAACCAGATGGGTCCTGGCACAGGCCCCAGGGGTTCCTCACACCAAGGCTGCCCTGGCTCCAGAGCCTTTTGCAGGGTGATTTTTGCCACTGGGGTGTCAGGGGAGCTCTGCCTGGCAGCTGTGGGCACCTGAGGCCTGTCCCTGGGTGGTGCATCTCGTGTTTCTGCTCCCATGCATTGCCTCACCTCGTGCTTAACTCAAATACTGTCGTTTAAAAAAAGCAAGGAAATCCTTCAGTTTTCCTTCCTGCAGAACACAGCACAGCCAAATGGTTTTTCATGGTGGTTATAGCTATATATTGAGCAAACAGGGTAAGTGTTATCAAGCCACTCTTTTTTAATTTTCTTCTTATTGATTTCAAAATTTACCTAAAAAAAAAAAAAAGGTTTCAATTACAAGACAACCTTTTTATATTTCACACTTACTAATTTTCATACAGCTGTATAATTGGAGGTAAGCAGTATCTGGAGTTAATGAAATAGATTTCTGTATTGTTCTTAAAGTCTCCAGTTAAGTACAATTCGCCGTGTGACAATAACGAGCAGAGCCCTTTGTCATCTGCTCCAAACACAGCCCCTGCCCGGCAGAATTAGAGTGAATGCAAATGAAGAAAAAAGAAATTGCGCCAAAAATACCTAAGGAGAGGTAAAAACAAACAAACAAAGACAAACAAAGACACCCAAATAAACTAACAACCCTGTGTGGTAATGTTTCTCAAAGGAACACAGGGACTGGAGACATCCCTGAACTGTCCCTGCAGGATGAAGTGGCTCCCACCCTGCTCAGAGCATCCTCTGCTCACGCAGCTCAGAACCCGCAGCCAGAGGCAGCTTCTTCCTCTTGGAGCATTTTTTTAAAGGTTTGAAACACTCCCGGGAGGATTTCCCGGGAAAGAAATGGCTTTGTCTCAATTGATGCCAGTGTGTAAGTTGCTGTGAGGCCACGAGCTCGGGTGCAGGTGAGAGCAGTGCAGCAGGAGGGGAGAAGATGATTGAAATGAAAAGGCAAGAAGCAATCCCGACCTTTTTAGGTAAAATAAATTAATAAATCATAAAGTATTGATAGCAAATGTGGTGGAACTCTCCTTTTTTTTGTTTTTGTGGGGGGTTTTTGTTTGTTTTGGTTTTTTCTGGGTTTTGATTTTTGTTTGTTTTTATTTTTTATTATTTATTTTTTTCGTTTATTTGTTTGTTTCATTTATTTGTTTGCTTCATTTATTTGTTTGTTTTTCTTGCTGTGTGATGGACCTTTCTCCCAGCCTGCTGTTGTCAGCACTGAGCAGCACAGCAGTGGGGCTGCCTGGACAGGGCTGGGTGCCCCCTGGGAAAGGGGGTGGCTGGTCCCTGAGCACCCCGGGGGGAGGCACCAAGACTGAAATGATCCTTGGGAAACTGTGCTGAGCAGAGAGTGGTGTCAGTGACAGTGTCAGCCCAGGGCTGAGCAGCTGGGTGCTGGCTGGGGGTGCAGGATGAGGGTGCAGTTGTGTCAGGGGGGGTTCCACTGCCAAGGCACGGGTGGTGCCTGTACCCCAGAGACCATTCCAGCTGGATCCTGGGAGGATGGTGGCGGAATCAGCCAGCAGCAACTCATGGGAAAAGTCAGCAGAGCTAGGAAGAGATGTAAATTACATTTTGCATGCTGCTGGCCTGGCTGATGCCATTTGTTCCTCCTTGGTTCTGGAGCCACCCGGGATGTAGGGGCTGTGAGAAAAGCCTCAGGCTGTCCCTGGAGCCCTCTGCAACAGAGCAGGGATGCTCTGCATGGGAAAGCAGCTCTGTGAGGGCACAGGTAGTTTGTCTTCTGACTGTTCAGCTCCCCAGCAGCAGGCACAGGGCAGAGGAGTCAGGCAGAGGACTGCCAGACCTTCCTGGATGCAGCTTGACCTGGACCCATGATCTGCACCCTGTGCACCCAGATCTGCTGCCAGTAAACTCTGTGCCATGTGGGGACCTTGGGAAAAGGGCTGGGGGGCACACAGGGGAACAGGTTAAAAGGGAAAATAATGAGGCAGCTTCAGCCTCTCCTGTCAGCACAAGATCTGCTTGCCCATAGTAAGGGGGGGACATCCGAGTTGCTCCTGGTGCTGCTCTGCAGGCAGGGAAATCTGGCAAATCAGGGTGGGCAAGTCCTTTGCTTGCCCCAGGTCCTGGCTGCGGCAGCCCAGGAGTCCAGCAGCCCAAGACTTGCTGCCCAGAACCTCCTGAGCCCATGTGTCCAGCCAGGATGTCACCCAGGCCCACCGTGAATGAAAAAATTTCCTGGGTTGTAACAGCCTGCTCTGGGGCTGCAAACTGTGCAAACATTTTCATTTGTGGCAGTGCATCACCCCTCTGAATGTCTGCTGTGGATGTACAGGCACAAAGGCTCCTGTGATTAGCAGGGTGAAAAATTAAAATGCTCCTGCATGTGGTATTACCATTCCTAAAACTGTTCCTAAGGCTTCCTCTGCGAGGCACTGAAAAATAGTGGTTAAACCTACAGCCTACATGCTATGATTTATCTAACACATATTTAGGGAAAACTTGAAATCTCCTAGCCTAGTCGTAAGCAAAAAATATTAAGTTAAAAAAAATTCTTTGGTAGCTGGAAATTACAATGGCATTTATTAATGCACATGGCACCATATCGACCGAGAGATATTTTCTTAACAATCAACCAGTTAGGCAAGGAGGAGCAGGAGAATATTGTACTGCATTCCTCCAGGTACTAAACATCTGATCTAGAGAGGTTCAGAACAGTGCTGGATGCTGAATGCTGCCCAGTTCCCCCTCTCAGCCATTTATTTGGTTAGAGTTAATTATCTGTTTGGAGGCTGTGACCCATCAATAGGGGAGGATAGGGTTATTAACATGAAACCTAATCTAGGAAAGATCACAGTTAATACCCTGGGTATGTCTCCTTTTGAGCCTTGAGAAATCCTTAGGTTTCTTAACCTTCTGTCTTCCACTTGCATTTTCTGGACACTTCTATGTCTAGCAAAAGGCTCATTTAATCAACTGTATTTTCCTTTTTGCTGGCAATTGTTGGAAGCGGACTATTCAATGATTTACCTTCCTATCTTCCAATCTACCTCTTCTCCCAGCAATTCTCAAAGCAAAGGAATCAATTTGACCCCTTTCAACATTTTAATAGCAGCAAACACAAAAGTTACAGCACAGGGTGAACTTGGGCTGAAATTTTTATTCTTAGCTTTCTCGAGGAGCAGCTGGGGAGCAAGCATCGTGTCACTGACTCGACTCCATCGTTTTCTGGCTACTGCTCCCATAAAGAAATTCTCATTCCTCTCTCTTTTGCTCTGCAGCATAGCTGAAAACAGGCCCTTCTTTTCAATATCCACGGGAGGATGCGTTCAGAGGGAGGGAACCAGGGCTGGTAACAGAGCAGGCTGGACCCGCAAGCGAAGCAGGTCCCTGCCACAGCTCCTCCACCCACCTCACCCAGCAGCCAGGTACAACCAGGTCACATCTGCTTTGACCAGTGCCCAGGGGCAAAGTCCCAGGTGGCTGAGGGGTGGACTTTGAGGTTGCGTTTTTCAGGAGGCCCCTGACTCCTGCTCTGTGGGTCTGACCTCCAAAGCAGCCTCATCCCACCTCGCAGCTGCACCCCAGAGGAAAGCTCTGCCTCCCGGGGTGCCCGGTGGGCCGGGGGACAGCTGCTCCAGCATGCCAGGGAACCCATCTCCAAGGACACAGAGGGGTTTCTGCCAGAGCTCTCAGGCAGAGGCAGAAGCCAGCATCTGGCATGGCTTGGCCTCTTCCTTCGGCTTCTGTCTCGTTTGCAGCTGTGCATGTAAGCGTGTCACCAGGCAGAAAGTTCTGCAAAGTTGACTCCTAAAAAATGTGTCTCTTTAACTATCAACATAAGCGCACTGGGGATCAGTGAGAGTGAGTGAGACAGAGGACTGGAGCCCTCACGGTGGCCTCCAACCCTTCCATCCCAGCCTGAGACTGCAGGTTGAGGCCCTCCATTGCTCTGACAAACGAGGCTGGTCTGCTGGGGACAAAAATGGACCTCTCAAGGTGCAAACCTGGACAGTGTGAGGCTGGGAAATGGAGAAAAAAAATGTCCAGGAGGGACAGAAAGCAGTAGGGAGGAGCAGCTCTCGGGGTGCAGGACAGCAAGGCTCTGGGTGACTCATTCAGAACACCATTCCATGCTGCTCTCTCTGCTAAAAACACTCACCAGGACCCCCTGCCCAGTGCAGCCAGCAGCCCATCTGCAACAGCAGCGAGTGGTGGGTGAGAGCAAGAGTAATAATGCATTTTGACTGAAAAAGAGAGGTCTCTCCCTGTTTCCTGCCCTCCTCTCATGCTTTCAGAAATAAACCCCCTGGTTTATTTCCTGGTTTTGTCAGCTCGGCTCTGCCCCTGACCATGGAGCGCTGGCGAGACCTTCGGTGTCTCTCCCCATCCATCTCCAGCTGCTAGCTCAGCATCTCCCAGCTCAACAGAGCCCCTCTCCTGCGTGGACCTCCCCAGGAACTCCGTGGCTGCTGCCTCTTCTCCACGCTCTCCTCCTTCCAGCCGCATTTCCTGATGGCTTCCCACGGACCGCTGGATGAAGATCGCTGAGGATATTGCGCGACGCTTCCCAGTGCTTTCTCAACTGCCCGGAACAGCCCACCTCACTCACACCTTTTAAATTACTTCAGGCTAATTAGCAGCCCATCTCTAAGTTCAGTTTTTATCTCTGGGAGCACACCTGGGCCATGACCACCACGAGATCTCCCGTATTTTGAATTTAAAATGACAGACGTCAGAGCAAAAAGACACTGTGGTGCCACGGAGAAGTGGCAGCTACTTCTCAAACAGTAAAAAAACCGCACCACACACCGCTAATCCTGCCTAGATGGAGCAGCAGATCACCCTCTGCAACAGCATTCTCCTCCTTCCACACTTGCCAGCAGCGTGTTTTACAGAAATGCGAGAAAACACAAATAATTTCAGGGGTGTTCGGGGACTCTGGGTGCTCTGCGCAACCCTTTGCCTCTCCATTTCCCCCAAAATCCCGATCCACCCCTCCTGGGGAGAAGCAGGCTGCCTAAGGACCGAGCAGGCTGGTACCTGGTGGTGCAGACCCTTGTCTCTGGGGGGTTCCGGGTGTTTTGCTGGGGGTCCCTCCCGCCGAGCCTGGCGCAGCGCCGGGGTTTGCGGAGCGTGTGTGAGCCCGGCGGGCAGGGTCCGGCCTCCCACCTCCCAGCGTTACGCATCAGAAATAAAGGGACAAAGGTTGGGCTGTCTGTCTGTGACCCCCTCTGCGCCTGGGAGAGGGGGCCGGCAACAACTCTCCTTGGAAAACTCAAAACCAAAACCAGCAACAACAACAACAAAAAAACAAACGGTTTTTTGCCGCGACAGAGTTTCACCTCTTCAGCGCCTTTGCCTCTTGCTGCCTGCAGAAACCGCAGCCCCGCTCCGAAACATGGTCCAGGCCCTGGGAGATGGGGGACCACACGGCGGCTGCTGTGGCCTTGGGGCGGACTGGCTGCTGGGGGGGCTCAGCCATACTGGGATCTCATGCCCGGGCTCCTGGGGGAGCGGGAGGCGTTTTCCAGGGAGCAGGCGGGGGGTCCTCTATGGGTCTCCCCAGCCCTGCTGGCACCGGGAGCCTTGTCCCTGTGGGGGGACAGTGGAGGCTTGTCCAGGGCTGCCGTGGGAACACCCGGCCCTGGGAACACACCTCACACCCTGCAGCGGGGGGTCCGGCTGGGCTGGGGACTCCTCTCAAGAGGGGTTTGCCATCCTGGGGACCACAGCCCCACTGCTGCGGTGCTGGACCCTGCTCGCCGGGGGGCTCTGGGAGGGGTGGTGGTAGTGCAGGTTTCACCTTTGGCAGTGCACCCCAGAGCCCCCCCGGTGGGCAGTGAGGGGCACACAGATGCTCCCGCGGGGACCCTCCAGTGTCCCGGCATTAGGTTGCGAGTCTGGAGATGGGGGAGTTTCTGGGGCTGGGGTCTGGATCTGGAGCCGTGAGAGGTGGTCCTGGCATCGACATGCGGGTCCGGAGCTGTGGGAGGGTCCCGGCGGCAGGGCTGCTGGTGGGGTCAGATCCCCGACCCCCAGATGAAGCTGCAGCCCTTGGGCGGGCGGGGATCTCCGCTGTCTGGGCTGTTTTTTTATTACAATAAAATGTTTTTTCTTTCATTTTCCTGAGGCGGGAGGAACACTGCGGGGCTCTCTGCCGCTGCTGGGGTCGGGGCCGGGAGAGGCGATGGGAGCATCTGGAGAGATGGGAGGTCGGCTCTATTGGATTATTTGGGGTGCCCCTCGCCCCTTTTCTCCCCATTCCCCAGGCAGGGCCATGCT
>JAAWXA010000083.1:240808-354112 GCA_038090715.1 Florisuga fusca
CCCGTGGTCACCTCCCCGTGGTCACCTCCCCATGTCACCCCCGGTGACAGTCAGGATGGAGCAATGGATCCCCCCCAAGAGAACAAGATGGGGAAGTATCTCCCCGTGCCTCCCGAAATCTGCAGCCCCGAGCCAGGAACAAGATCAGTCTGAACACTCTGCTGAGGACAGCACCACTCTCCACCTTTGCCAGCTCAGAATTCGTGACTCATCCTGCCCCAAAGGATGGGCCTTGTTTTAGAAGCCACATGCCTTTCCTCTAAATGTGAGCTGGCAAAAAAAGCTGGAGCATTCCTCAGCTCTGGCATCTGATTTTCCCAAGGAAAACATTTAATTCTTCTCCTACAATTAAACTGGAGCCATCCATAATCACTGGAACCCCAGAACCAGGACAGGGCAGACCTTCAACACAGAGGGCCTCTCTCCCCAACCTGGCTGATAAAATGCAGAATTTCTATTCTACCTGCTTGAGTGCATTTATTTATCTCTGCCATGGGTGGTCTGCACTTGGTGAAGAAAAAAGAAAAATCAGGTGTACGATGGCAGAGTTAACCAACAGCAGCACCTTGAGCTGGGACCCGAAGACAAGGAGCTGGACTCTGCAGCCCCCACTGACCCTCCCAGGGACCCCTGAAACTGTCCCCCAGCACTGCAGTGTTCTCACTGGGGAGTCCCCAGGGTGCTTCCTAGAGATGAATTTGAGCTGCTGCCCCTGTGTATGAGTGAATAATAACTATTATTATTAATTAATAAGATTAATTAATATTAATAATAGGCCACTCTTGCGCAGCAGGAGCAACTCTGTGTGATTAAGGCTTAATTAATCACTGTGGTTAGTTTTGCTCAAATAAGCCAAGAGCTGCCCAGCTGCTTCCAAGTGCTCCATCCTTCCATCCCTCCAGAGATGAAGACATTTGTGTGTCAGAAGGGTCTGGAGACCCTCTGCCAGGGCAATCCACCTCCACCAGAGGTGTCTGAAACCCAGCAGCTTAGAAGGGTGAAGTAACAGAGCCAGCCCCCATCACCTCTCCCCAGGTCCCATTTGAGGTGGCTCCTGGGGTGACTTTGAAGCCAGTGTCCCATGGGACATCCCCGTGGCAGCCCCAGCTCATACCTCCTCTCTCCCAAAATCAGAAACAGGAGAGGGTTTGTTAGGTGAGGAGAGGAGAGGGGCTTGGGACTGCTGCACAACCAGTGACAACCAAGCCTCCTTCCAGAAAAACTCTGCACCCCCCAAAGGTGTTCCAGATGCCTTCTTTCTCCTTTTTCCTTTTCTTTCCCTTTTCTCATGGGGCACCAGTGGGTGAGCACTGGGCAGAGCATCTCCCCAAGCCCTGCTGTCCTGCAGGACACAGCGTGCCTCCTAGTTCATCTGCATCTCCAAATTTCTCCTGATTGCTTTCACTATGAACCAGAGCAGAGGCTGTCCCAGTGGCAACCATGCAGTTACTCAGCTTTTAAGAGTAGCATTTAATCTGACCCCTTTTTGTTTTAATATTAATTTGGCCAAGGGGTTTCTTTTTTTCAGAAGTGTCCAAGCTCTTCATCCAGGTGCCGTCCCTGTCTGGGGCTGGAGGTAAAAGCTCCCACCTTTCAGTGGGTGACTGTGCATAGAAAGGTGATGAAGGCCTTGATGTAGGTGTCCTGAAATGAAAAATAAAAATAAAAATAGTGTCTGAACTCCCCCTGTGACTGCGTGCTTGCTGCTAAGCCGGTGTTTCTTTTCAGGATCATAAGGACCAAGGTGCAGCAGCCACCCAATCAGCAGGTCCCAGCCTCCAGTCACAGCATAGGTAAGGAAAACTTTTTTTTTTCTTTTAATATTAAATGAAAAAAAAGCATAATAGGGTACAAATATTCTAAAGAACTTTTAATCATTCTTATGGACAGATAATTCTGCATAAAACACTTCAGCACACGTGCTAATGCGCCTTCTTTGTCATTCTCCAAGGGCTGAACATAGTAAATGAATTTTATAAATACTGCTAAAAGGTTTTGAATTTTACTGATTATTATGATAAATAGCTTTCACCATGAGACAGAAAATTGAAATCTAAACCAAAAAACCCCCACTAATGGGGGTCTATAGAATGTCAGATAATTAAAGTAATAAATCAAGAAAGGGGTACTTATTCATAACATTTTCTGCATCATTAGTCAGTAAGTAGTTTTGAATGTGGGGTTTTTTCATCTATCAACCATCCCTTCCATAATTCTTTGTGCACTTGCAGTCTTGAGTGAAGAGGTAGCAAAACTTTTCCCCAAACTTTAATTCAACTGCAGCCCAGCAATGCTGCTCCTGAGGCAGGTGGTGCTGGAGGAGGGGTCCATGGAAGGGTCTCTGGAGGGTCCCTGGAGGGGTCCTCGGAGCATCCCTGGGAGGGTGCCTGGGTTGTCTCTTCAGGAGTCTCTGGAGGGTCTCTGGAGGGGTCCTTGGAGGGTCTCTGGTGGGTCCCTGGAGGTGTCCCAGGCCAGCCAGGCCTCCTTAGCCCTCCCAGGGGCTGTTTGTGTCTCGGGGGGCAGCTCCCCCGCTTTGCTGTGTCTGAGGGCTGTCACTCCTTGAGGAGANTCCCTCTTCCTTCTCACCACACTCTCCCCCCTCACCTTACACCCCGTCTCATTTTTTTGCCTTCGGCGCCGCTGACAGCCGTCACCCCGCACTTCCCTTGCACGCAGCCTCGCATCTTTCATCCCACCAATGTCCCCACGGTGGCTGAGGGTCCCCCCTCAGGCCTGGCACTTCTGAGGGTGTCTGGAGGGCGCCCCAGGCCGGGGTCTGGGAGGGGTGGCCCCACTCTGCTCCTCGGGCCGTGCCGCCGACATGGGGATGCTGGCACGGGCTGCAGCAGCCACGTATTTCATCTGGATTCATTATCTGCCCTGACAGTTTTAGAAGGTGTTTTCAAAGTTTGACAGCAGTTTACCAATGGTGAAATGAACAGATTTAAATAGAAGTAGTTCTATATAATTTTCATTTATTATATTCTTTTTTTTTTTTTTAAACATTGAATACTGAGGCGTTGGGCTTGCCAGTTCGTTCGGTACTGTTCAAGCCCCGTGCAAATAGGGAGACTTTTTTGTATTATTTTTATTCCAGAACTGACATTCGTGCTGCCCCTATTGCTTGTTTTTTAGCGTCTGCACTGCTCTGTAGTTTGGGTGATTAACACGAGGTTTCATTTAATTTCACCACTTGGCGTTATTACATGTTCATGTTTTTCAGAGTTCGGCTGCTAATGTGGGTCCCGTTTCCCATCAGACACACGATTCACCTTGCTAAAGGTGAACAGTGCAAAGCCACTAGAAAAGGAATAATACTGGGCTTGCCTGAGTGTTTATGTTTCATTTGTGGGACCATAATCTCTGCCAAGGCTGCTGTAAATTATAAAAGCACAAATATTTCTCTCTGCTGTTCTTTTGTTGTTGTTGTTGCTCTTCGTTAAGCCATTTGGAAAATAAAACCGTGTGTTTCACGTTGGGGCACCCCGTTCTGTGCTTGGGCATCACCCAGCCTTGTTTTCTTGGGGGACGGGGAGGTGGCTTCCCGGGCAGAGCCTCTTCTCCAGGAGGCTTGCAGTCGGGCGGCTGTGGCCACTGTCCTGGGGAGGAGAGTGGCCCACGTCCAGCAGCCGGGCACGGCTGCCTGGTTTCCCCTGGCCGTTTCCCAGGCACGGGGGCTCGGTCTGCCTTCCTGCAGGAGGGTCCTTCCCCCCGGCGAGAAGCATCGCACCAGCAGGGCTGCACCCGCCTCCCTGCTGCGGGGAGAAGCATCCAGAGGCTGGGGCGATGCTGGGGAGGGGATGCCCAGGAGCGCTGGGCTGGGCTGGGCTGGGCTGGGCTGGGGGGATTCTGCCCCGTGGAAATGTCCAAAACTCACACACAGCTCTTCTTCTCCTGCCCTTCTGCCCCTCCCCTGTGTGTTTCAGGACATGGAGGCGTGAATCAGCTGGGGGGTGTTTTTGTGAACGGCCGCCCCCTCCCCGATGTTGTTCGCCAAAGGATCGTGGAGCTCGCCCACCAAGGGGTCCGGCCCTGTGACATCTCCCGGCAGCTCCGCGTCAGCCACGGCTGCGTCAGCAAGATACTTGGCAGGTAAAGGGAGGGGACACGCACACATACGCGCGACAGTGAAACCTTCTGTGTCCGCCGAGAGAAAATTGTCAGTGCCGGCCCCGTAACTGGAAACTGCAAACAAATTGCGAGTAGGAGAAGCCTCAGTAAATCAGTGAGGAAAGGGACTTCCCGATCACTCGTGGTTTCATCTGCCTGATGCAGGGGGAAGAAAAAAAAAAGTGCCACTATTTGGGTGTCTGATTTGCCTCTGTCACAGTTTTCCACGGGTGATTCTAACACCAAATCCCACGAGGGGTGTGTTTGCTGTGTATAACATGGATTTATTCCCTTCCTTTCTGTTCTGTCGAGAAATCTGGGGGGTCAGCTTCAGGGAAATGGGGAAAAAAAATAGAAGCTGTGGAAGTTACTCTTTTGGTTTCTTAAAAAGACTGACTCTTACCAACAACATCACTGGATGTTGTGTCAGCTTTGCTGTGCGTTCAGTCACTCAGGCTGCTCTGCAGTCTTTTTCCTACTCCTGTGCTGGAATACATTCTTAGTGAGAGTACAGAACACCGTAGCTAACTATTAAACCATCCTAATTTGGGCTGTTTCGGGAGCAGCTCTCTGTTCAGGCTGCAGCTGCTCAAACCACTGTGGCAACAGGAAAATAAAGTCTAAAGTCGTGTAATTTCCTGATTTCATTTTAAAATTTGAAATAGGTTCACATCAGATATACTGTCCTTCCTCCTTTGCCTCTTCTGACCACACTGAACCAAACTTGTACGGATTATGGTATTAAAATGGTTGTGGACTTCAAGTAGTCTGAGGTACTTGGGCAGCTTATATTAGCAAAAACATTTTTTTTTTGGTAAGAATACGTTTTCCGTTGTAATCTGGAAAGTTAATTCCTTAGCTATTTACTAAACTTCGGCAGCTAACTTCATTGTTCAGAATTTTTTTCTTACGGTTTTTTTTTTCTTTTTTTTTTTCTTTTTTTTTTCTTCTCTTTTTAATTCTTATTTTTTATTTTATTTTTCTGATCTTATTTCTTTCCCAATTTTTAACCAACTTGCTTTCGTGGCGGCAGCATAGCTGCGCAGGCTGTTAGGGCAGTTCCTTTTGTAGTGCCGGGCGGGGGATCTGCTTGGATTAGCAGCAATTGCGATCTCTCCGTGGCCATTTAAGGGCTGCGAGTTAGAGCTCTGACTCGGCAGAGCCACATGCTGCCGGCCTTGCAGCTCCTGGTTCCCGTTTCCCTGCCCCCAGCAGCCCCCTCCCCAGCTGACCACCAGCACCGCCGGCCGGCGCCCAGCTCCTGCTCACCCTCCCGGGTTTGTCTCCCCGTGCCCGGGGTGCAGGGGGATGTGTTTTCCCCCGCCAGCCACACTCTTTCTTTCTCTGTGGGTTTGAGGGTGCTGATGGCTTTTGTTGATGAGAACTTTCCGTGGCTTTTCCCCATCCCGCCGGGGGCTGTGGGACTCGGTTGCCGGAGCGGTTGGCGTGGTGGGGCCGGTGATGTCTCTGGCTGCAGAAGCCTTGTCACCAGTTCCCACCAGGATCAACCTTCAGTTAAGAAAGGGTCAGTTTGTTTACCAGCCAGGCAGGTGCCCAATGGTTTTTACTTCGGATAGTTTGAGTAGGTTTTGCTGTTAGAGGCGTTTGCTGTAGGGCAGAGCTAAGGAGGGAGGCTCCAGAGCTTTGCCATTAAAGTTGTCAACAATAAATTGGAATTTCATAGCTCGTTATTTTCATAACTAATAATTACAGTGGGTAAAATGTCACTGTAATTGCAGCTCTGCATGTGTCTGTCTGTGTTCTCATGTGTGTGAAAAACGTGAATCCTGGTGATTAACCCTTACATTTGGAAGGTTATGGTCAGAATTTTCCAGCCCTCCTTACAGGCTTAAAAACCGTGCTGGGGCAGGGCAGCAGCAGTTGTGGGGTGAGGGCCAGCCTCCTCCTGGCCTCCTCCTGGCCCTCAGAGGAGGCTGCTGCAGGGGTGCCCACTCCCCACCTGCACTGGCACCTTGCTGGCAGGAGGAGGCCTGGACCTGATGTGCATGAAATGAAGCTGACTGCAGCCATCCCTGCCTTTAAAATGGAGCCTGGATGCAGGGGTGCCCATGCTCTGCATCCCCTCAGCTGCCACTGGGTCCAGCGGAGAAGGGAGGTGGCAGTGGAGACACCCCCTGCCACTGCCCACGGGGGGGGGTCTGGGCCCAATCCTGCACCCCCCCTCCCCGTGCCAGGACGGCCCTTTCTGTGCCTTGGCAGGGCTGGGGGTGGTGGGGTGGGAGTGTGGGTCCTGCTGCCTGGAGGGTCTGGGGGTTTGTCCCCCACGTGGTGCCTTTGCCATGGCAGCTCTGCCAAGGGTGGGGAAACACCTCCTGGCCTGCATGGCCCTGGCTTCCTCATCTGCTGGGCACTGCTGCAGAGAAATGCTTAGGAATGTTTGTTGAGGTCTCTGATTTTGACTGGAGTGAAGGGGACTGTGACGCTGTTTCTGGTGGCATTTATGGTCTTGTCTTGCTTCCTCTACCTGCATCCCCTGCGCAGGGGAGGTACCAGCAGCCTGGCTTGGGTTGGGGGACAGGGGTGCAAGGTCTTGGGACGTTTTTGGTCTGAGTTTTCCATAATTTTGTCATGTCCTCGGGGACCACGGGAGGACCTGAAGCTTGCTACCAGGGACCCCAGGAGGGTGAATCCATCCCTGGCACTTGACACTCCCCGTTACTGGCATCACCGGAGCGGCTCCTGCCGGCAGCAGATCCGGGTCCATTTCTGAACCCAGAATGTCTGAAAACCTGCACAGGCAGCACGGTGTCAGAAGGGAATTTCAGCCCCTGCATGCAGAGCTCTCCCAGAAAGAGGGAAAACTGGTAGCCTGGCAGGAATTTGATGGAGATCATTGCATGTTGCAGAGAGACAGGCTTTGGCTGAGCAGCCCGCTGTGTGCTCTGCTCACCATAGAAAGAATGGGGAATATTTAAAAAAAAAATTTAATTAAAAAAAAAAATATTTTTTTTCCATATGGTGGGTATGTCAAGTAGCTGCAGAGAAAATATATTACTAAGTCTTCTTGCTTTGGGAGCCTTTTCTGAGCTTCCTGCTAGAGAACAGGCACAGGGCAGTGAGTGGACACGTTTGAGTGTGCAGCTGGGTGTGCAGCTGGTTGAAAGGTTCTGTTCTGTTGGGAGGGATGTGCCGGGTCAGATTTTTCACCTGTTCATGAGAAAATTCTCAAGATGGAAAGAAGTGCATGGCCAGGAGAGGGTCTGTGACTTGTGCTCCCAGACAGAGGAGCGTGGTCTCATTCTGCGTCTCTGGGTGTTCTGTCTTACCAGACAGAAGACAGGATGTGTTCAAGGCTTTATTTATTGGTAAGGAGAGGCTTGTGGGGCCAAGGATGTCAGCTGGGATGTGTTATCCCAGTGCTGCAAACAGCAGTGGCTCTGGTGTGATTTACGCCTGAAGAAACACGGGGGGTGTCTGTGGGTTTGGGACCCACTCTTCCACCTCCCCCAGCCTGGCAGCAGCAGAGCTGCTGGTGTGGGTCTTGGTGCTGTCCCCAAGCAGGACATGGGACCAAGCACAGAAATCACCCCTCACCTCGGCTGGACCTCTCCACAACATGGACAGCTCCCTTTTCCCTGAAATTCCTGATTGAAACTGCTAAAAACGTGATGCTAAAATAAATCATTATGAAAGTTACTATTGAAGACATCATATACATCTTAAATCTGTGACATGGAGAAAAGGATATGCCAGCATATTTACACCAGAGATGAAAATAAAATACAATCCCTGTCCTTCATTACCCTGTGAAACCATAACAGGCCGTAGATATTAATGACAGAGAATTTCTGTAGAAACAGTAATTTACTACAAAAGAGTCCACTGCAAAAAGTGGTCTTTGCTGTGATTTGTTTCTATTATTGCCAATGCCACTGATTAATAACATGCATTTTCAGTTAATTTTGGATTTCAGCTTGCCCTTTAATCTTGCATTGTTTCTTTTGTCTTGCTATTACAGAAAAAATATACATCGTATCTCAAGGCCCAGTTCCAATTACTATAAGTTAATCTATTAGGTGATAAAGCACTACAAGGGCAGAAAATGTGTATGTGGAAGTGAAGATGTATCTCAGGGTTTCGCTGGGGTTTGGTTAGCTGGAAATGAAGATCATTTCCTCTGTGAATCTGCCAGCCCCTTCCCTGCCTCGGGGTGATAAACTGAGCTTTTGTTTTGGGTCTTGTTGCCCCAGGTATTATGAAACAGGCAGCATCAAGCCTGGAGTGATCGGAGGATCCAAACCAAAGGTCGCCACGCCCAAAGTCGTGGAGAAAATCGCCGAGTACAAGCGCCAAAACCCCACCATGTTTGCCTGGGAGATCAGGGACCGGCTCCTGGCCGAGCGCGTCTGTGACAACGACACGGTGCCCAGCGTCAGCTCCATCAACAGGTACAGCCCTGAGGATGCTGCTCCCACCACGGGCTCTGGAGGCTCCTTCTCAGTGGGACCTGGGTCCTGGCAGAGGTCCCTGTGGTGCCACGATGAGTTTGGGGCTGGGGACATCCTTGTCTCACAGGGGATGGGCATGTCCAAGGAGCGGGCGGGTTCTGCTGCTGCCGTTGCTCCTTCCCCTCCTTCCCCCAGCCCAGGGGTTGCAGTCCCTGCTGGTCATGGTCCCAGTGAGGACTCAGTCCTGCTCAGATGGGTCATGCTGCCCCACGGGGCAGCTCAGTGGCTGTCACAAGGGACAGACAGGTGAGTGGGGGGTGCCTGGAGGAGGAGGGGACCCAAAGCACTTGTGTCCTGATGCCCCCTCAGTTGTCCTGAAGGTGACCCAGCACCATGCTGGATGCTGAACCCACCAGGGGGGTTCGGTCAGTAGCTTCCCAGTGCTTTGGCTGTCTCCTGGTTAGATGGATGCACTTAAGTGGCCTTGAATTGCTTTTCTAAAAACACTCAGGACCTCAGCCCCGCATCTGGGGGTTTTGCTCCCACCTTCTCAAACCACTTCAGTTGCACGATCTCTGATTGCTCACTTCCCTCTGCCTCAAAGGACTTCTAGAGCTGGTGTTGAACCCCAGTGAAACACACTGTTATGTCTCCATCCCTCCACATGGATAATAAAGGAGTAATACTTGGAAGGGAGAGCACTTGGGCAGCCTCATGCACACCCGTGCTCCTGGCAAGCAGATTCCTTCCATTTTTCCTCTGGAGGAAGCTCCAGGACGGGCTTCAACCTCACCATGCTGGTGAGATGGTTTTCACTTGTGCGACTGCATGCAAATTCTTTGAATGCATCTAGCCATAAAGTTCCATCTGTGTCCCTGGACATGAAATATATTGATGCAATATTCTGTTATTGGCTATCCCAGCCTGATTTGCATTCAAGGAGCTGCTGCATAAGGAGCCAGAGTGGCTTCCCGGTGTTTGCAGAGCTCTGTCCGTGTCTGCCCCAGTTGAGTCCAACCTTCCCGTGTCTTTAAGAGCAAGAAGAGGTCAGGAAGCTGCCTGGGACCTCCCAGAGCAGCAACCAGAAACCCTGTGGACATGGTGTTTTTGGTTTCCAAAGGGATTAAAAAAAAATAAAAATAAAAATGTGGACACCAGGAAAACAGAAGGAAAACACTGCTCCTGCTCCTGCCGACCTCGGGTGACCAAGGGACAACTCTGCTCCTGCTGGAGACCTCCCTGTGAGGGCAGTGCTGTGTTTGGAGAGTAGGGCTTCAAGTGTTGCCCAAAAACTTGGCAAAAAGGCAGTCATAGCTCTAGAAAAAAAAAGCAATTAAGTAGCTTGCAGTTGTGTGCTGAGCCCGTTTCCATATTCTGTCTCTCCTTGTGTGTTTCCACATGGGTGATGCCCACACACCCACGGCCACTGCATCAGAAACCTGTTTACTGATCCACTACCAACTTCCCTGGCTGGAAATCTCATTCTTTCTCATCTGCCTGTGACCGTGGCAAAGATCTTTTCCTTTTCTTCGAGGTGTGAAATCTCTTTTTACAGGAGTGCTCAATCTCTTTCAATCAGTTTACCCATCAAGGGTTTTTTTTTTTTGCCATCCTAGGAGCACATCCTAAAGACTCAGACCAAACCACATCAGGCTTTGATGCTAAACCCTTGCAGCTCCACGTGTCAGCCTGTGTATTTTTATTCTCATATTAAAAATTAATTTTTAACTTGCAGGCTGTGCTGGTGGGGATGTTGCCCACCAGCAGTGCAGACCCCAGCTCAGGATGTCCTTGCTCATGGATGAGGTGCTGCCTGCAGACCCAAACCCACCTGAGATGTCTCAGCGTGGTCCTGTCCTGCTGTGGGGCAGAAGGGGGGTCCCTGGGGCCCAGCCTGTCCCCTTGGGGGGCTGTGGCTGCCGGGGGACAATGCCAGGGTCCCTGGGATGGATGGTGCTCAGCACAGACCCGTGACCCAGGGTGCTTCCTAGAGATGAATTTGAGCTGCTGCCCCTGTGTATGAGTGAATAATAACTATTATTATTAATTAATAAGATTAATTAATATTAATAATAGGCCACTCTTGCGCAGCAGGAGCAACTCTGTGTGATTAAGGCTTAATTAATCACTGTGGTTAGTTTTGCTCAAATAAGCCAAGAGCTGCCCAGCTGCTTCCAAGTGCTCCATCCTTCCATCCCTCCAGAGATGAAGACATTTGTGTGTCAGAAGGGTCTGGAGACCCTCTGCCAGGGCAATCCACCTCCACCAGAGGTGTCTGAAACCCAGCAGCTTAGAAGGGTGAAGTAACAGAGCCAGCCCCCATCACCTCTCCCCAGGTCCCATTTGAGGTGGCTCCTGGGGTGACTTTGAAGCCAGTGTCCCATGGGACATCCCCGTGGCAGCCCCAGCTCATACCTCCTCTCTCCCAAAATCAGAAACAGGAGAGGGTTTGTTAGGTGAGGAGAGGAGAGGGGCTTGGGACTGCTGCACAACCAGTGACAACCAAGCCTCCTTCCAGAAAAACTCTGCACCCCCCAAAGGTGTTCCAGATGCCTTCTTTCTCCTTTTTCCTTTTCTTTCCCTTTTCTCATGGGGCACCAGTGGGTGAGCACTGGGCAGAGCATCTCCCCAAGCCCTGCTGTCCTGCAGGACACAGCGTGCCTCCTAGTTCATCTGCATCTCCAAATTTCTCCTGATTGCTTTCACTATGAACCAGAGCAGAGGCTGTCCCAGTGGCAACCATGCAGTTACTCAGCTTTTAAGAGTAGCATTTAATCTGACCCCTTTTTGTTTTAATATTAATTTGGCCAAGGGGTTTCTTTTTTTCAGAAGTGTCCAAGCTCTTCATCCAGGTGCCGTCCCTGTCTGGGGCTGGAGGTAAAAGCTCCCACCTTTCAGTGGGTGACTGTGCATAGAAAGGTGATGAAGGCCTTGATGTAGGTGTCCTGAAATGAAAAATAAAAATAAAAATAGTGTCTGAACTCCCCCTGTGACTGCGTGCTTGCTGCTAAGCCGGTGTTTCTTTTCAGGATCATAAGGACCAAGGTGCAGCAGCCACCCAATCAGCAGGTCCCAGCCTCCAGTCACAGCATAGGTAAGGAAAACTTTTTTTTTTCTTTTAATATTAAATGAAAAAAAAGCATAATAGGGTACAAATATTCTAAAGAACTTTTAATCATTCTTATGGACAGATAATTCTGCATAAAACACTTCAGCACACGTGCTAATGCGCCTTCTTTGTCATTCTCCAAGGGCTGAACATAGTAAATGAATTTTATAAATACTGCTAAAAGGTTTTGAATTTTACTGATTATTATGATAAATAGCTTTCACCATGAGACAGAAAATTGAAATCTAAACCAAAAAACCCCCACTAATGGGGGTCTATAGAATGTCAGATAATTAAAGTAATAAATCAAGAAAGGGGTACTTATTCATAACATTTTCTGCATCATTAGTCAGTAAGTAGTTTTGAATGTGGGGTTTTTTCATCTATCAACCATCCCTTCCATAATTCTTTGTGCACTTGCAGTCTTGAGTGAAGAGGTAGCAAAACTTTTCCCCAAACTTTAATTCAACTGCAGCCCAGCAATGCTGCTCCTGAGGCAGGTGGTGCTGGAGGAGGGGTCCATGGAAGGGTCTCTGGAGGGTCCCTGGAGGGGTCCTCGGAGCATCCCTGGGAGGGTGCCTGGGTTGTCTCTTCAGGAGTCTCTGGAGGGTCTCTGGAGGGGTCCTTGGAGGGTCTCTGGTGGGTCCCTGGAGGTGTCCCAGGCCAGCCAGGCCTCCTTAGCCCTCCCAGGGGCTGTTTGTGTCTCGGGGGGCAGCTCCCCCGCTTTGCTGTGTCTGAGGGCTGTCACTCCTTGAGGAGAACCAGCAGAGGAGACAGGTCGTGTTCCTCCCCCTGGGCTGTGTCAGCATCGACGTGGCTGGTGGGGGATGGAGGTGATGGTGGCCCTGGACCCCGCGGTGTCACCCTGGTGTCCACTGCCCTGGTGGCATCCCCAGGCTCCTCTTGGCTGGGACGGGTGACCCCTGGCTGGACGCAGCCCACACCCTTTCCCCAGGGCTCTGCCAAAGCCAAGGGGATTTAATTCATACCTTGAGGAGCCTCTCAGCCCCATCTTGTCCCTGGGCACCCCCATCTCTCTGTGTGTTCTTCCCTGGCTGGAGGCAGTGGCTCCCCAAGCCCAAACCCAAACCCCTTGTGCTGGGTGGTCCCGCCTGCTGGAGGGGGGTCTGTGCCCAGCCCTGGGGGAGGGGGGTGGTGGCTTTCAGGTGGGTGTTGTCCTGCTGCTGACCCCCTGGCATTGTCTTGCAGCCTCCACAGGGTCTGTGACCCAGGTGTCCTCTGTCAGCACCGACTCAGCCGGGTCGTCCTACTCCATCAGTGGGATCCTGGGCATCGCCTCCCCCGGCACCGACAGCAACAAGCGCAAGCGGGACGAAGGTACTGGGAGAGGGTTTGGGGTTCTTTTGGGGGGTGGGAGGCATCTGGGAGGGGTGAATTCTGGGTTGGTTTTTGTGTTGGGACAGATGTGTGTGTGTGGGGTGGTGGGAGCTGCCCACATCACCCATCGCCGTCTGCTGCTGTGGGGTTTGGTCTGGTTTTGGTGGTCACAGCCCAGCTGGGGACCTTTGGTGTGACCTGCTGTCCAGAGCCAGGACCTCTTCGAGTCTAGATGATCTCTGGAGGTCCCTAGAGGCTGTAGAAGGATTGTTTGCAAGGGCCTGGAGTGATAGGATGAGGGGCAATGGCTTCAAATTAGAGAAGAGCAGGTTTAGACTGGATGTTAGGAACAAGTTGTGTCCCATGAGGGTGGTGGAACAATGGCACAGGTTGCCCAGGGAGGTGGCTGAGGCCTCACCCTGGAGATATTCAAGGTGAGGGTTGAGGATGCTCTGAGCACCCTGATCTAATGAGGGTGTGCCTGATACTGCAGGGGTGGGATGGGATGACTCTGAGAGGTCCCTTCCCACCCAAATCATTGTATGATTCTTCCAACTCTGATATCCCTGAGGAGCAGAGGCTGGTCTGGGTGTTTCAGGGAGCACTGGGGCTGCGTTGCAGTGTGTGACCCTGCTCCCCACTGGGGGACATTTCCCTCCCAGCAGTGACAAGGGAAGGAGAGATCTTCATGTTGTCTCTGTGGCCCCACAGAGCGTGTTCCCCATCCGCAGAGTCAGGAGACAGCAGCAGAGCTCCTGCAGTGCCTCAGGAGGTGCCCCCAGCACCAGGAGGTATTCTGCTGGCCAGGGGGTGTCAGTGGGGATGGGGTCAGGTGGTGCTTGTGCTCCGTGGATCTGCTGCAGGGTTTATACTCCTGGTTTTTTTGGTCCTGTTTTTAGGCTGGACTGGATGATCTCAGAGGTCCTTTCCAGCCTCAGTGACAATTCTGTGGTTCTTTTTCATTCTGCACCCTGGGGACTCCCCAGTGAGAACACTGCAGTGCTGGGGGACAGTTTCAGGGGTCCCTGGGAGGGTCAGTGGGGGCTGCAGAGTCCAGCTCCTTGTCTTCGGGTCCCAGCTCAAGGTGCTGCTGTTGGTTAACTCTGCCATCGTACACCTGATTTTTCTTTTTTCTTCACCAAGTGCAGACCACCCATGGCAGAGATAAATAAATGCACTCAAGCAGGTAGAATAGAAATTCTGCATTTTATCAGCCAGGTTGGGGAGAGAGGCCCTCTGTGTTGAAGGTCTGCCCTGTCCTGGTTCTGGGGTTCCAGTGATTATGGATGGCTCCAGTTTAATTGTAGGAGAAGAATTAAATGTTTTCCTTGGGAAAATCAGATGCCAGAGCTGAGGAATGCTCCAGCTTTTTTTGCCAGCTCACATTTAGAGGAAAGGCATGTGGCTTCTAAAACAAGGCCCATCCTTTGGGGCAGGATGAGTCACGAATTCTGAGCTGGCAAAGGTGGAGAGTGGTGCTGTCCTCAGCAGAGTGTTCAGACTGATCTTGTTCCTGGCTCGGGGCTGCAGATTTCGGGAGGCACGGGGAGATACTTCCCCATCTTGTTCTCTTGGGGGGGATCCATTGCTCCATCCTGACTGTCACCGGGGGTGACATGGGGAGGTGACCAGGGGAGGTGACCACGGGGAGGTGACCACGGGGAGGTGACCACGGGGAGGTGACCACGGGTGGTCTGTGCTGAGCTGGGGGTGGAGGAGAGCAGCTCATGTCATCCAGCCACGGGCTGTGTCATGATGGAGATGCACAAGGGGGCAGAGTTAACTTTGCCATCTGACTTGGGAGAGATGGAGACAGCTGCCCTCAGCCCCTGGCCTCCTGTCCTTTGCCATGTCACCATCCCCTGGTGGCTGCTCTCCCTGCATCCCTGCAGCTGCAGCCTCTGCAGTGCCCACCCAGGGGTCCTGGGGACCCTCGGAGGGGACTCTCCCCTCTGGTTTCCAGGTGCATCCAGCACTCCCTGTCATTCTTTACCTGGTTTTCTTCTCCTCACTCTCAGCATTTTTTTTATAGCAGATGTCACCTCACCAGTCTTTAACCCAGTGGGGAGCTTGCTGGCTAGCAACAGAGGCAAACCAAACCAGGCAGGTTTTATTGGTTTATATAGCTGAAGGTGTCATTTATGTTTTTTTTCTCCCTGTTGTAACGTGGACTCGGAGCAGATGTGCCTTGGTGGGGTATCGGTTGCTTCACTGGTGGTTAAAGGATGTGCAAACAGAGACTGACATGAGAAGCTGTTCTGGATGGGGGCAGGGATGCAGACAGCTCCAGGCAGCTTGCAGATCACCCTGTCTGTAGATCATCCCCTCCCAGCCCTGCAGGCACCTCTGCCAGGTCTGGGATCTGGTACCTCCTCATGATCTGGTCCTGGCACTGGTGCTGGGTGAGGAGAAGCTCATCAGGAGCCATCAAACCCCCCCTGTCCTGTGCTGCATCCCCAGCAGTGTGAGCAGCAGGGCCAGGGAGGGGATTGTCCCCCTCTGGGGAGACCCCCCTGGGGTAAAGCTGTGTCCAGCTCTGGGGTCCCCATCAGCAGNAAGAAAAAAATACATGAGGGGCTGCCAGCTCAGGTGTCCTGAATGTTTGGGGCTTTCCCTCCAGGTAAGCAGTTGGAAGGTCACCATTGGAGACACTGAACTTTAATTAAGCAAATCACAGTCCTACACAGTGTGGCTTCTTAGGCAGTAAGAAGAAATGGGGGAGCTGGCAAGTCACTTCCATTTGTTCCAAGTCCTAGCCCGCAGGCAAATAAATCAAACACATAGATTGCTGGGCAGATAGAAAGAGCCCTTGCCCAGAGACTTTTGGCACTTTCCTCTCTAGCTGCTCTTTCCTTCCTTACATCACCTATTTTCTGCTGCACCTGCAGCTTGTTTTGCAGTTCTGGTAAGAAAATCTGTTAAGCACTACCTAAAAATGATTAACAAGCCTCATTAAAAAATAAAATATTTTTAAGAGGAAATACTATTGATGATTTCTGACAGGATGGTTTCTCTAGCAAGTGTGCTCCCTCAGTGCTGGGTGCTCAGCACCATCCAGCCAGATGTGCTGATCATTAAGATAAATTTCTAAATCCACGTCAAACCTGAAAACCAATCTAAATTTTTTTTTAAATTATTATTAGGATGTTTCGAATAGGCTACAGATTTGGGACATTACAGGTGCACACAAGAACACCCTGCCTACCTTTTTGCTCTCCAAAGCCCTGGTACCACGGGCTGGTACCAGCACAAACCTCCTGCTCCACCTGCTCTGAAGTAAATGACAGAACAGATTTTGGATGTGGAGTAGGGTAAGCAACCACTCACCCTCTGGACTCGGAAGCAGAGGGGTGCTTCAGGAGGAGCTGCCATTGTTACACACCAATGCAGCCACCAGGCAGGGGAAACCTCACAGCAGTGAGAGGTGTCCAGTGTGATGATGAAGTTCACAGGACAAACTGGTTTGGGAAGAGCTCAACCTCTTCAGCAGAGGGAACCCAAGGAGAGAAGGAGAGACTGGCTCAGGGGATGGACTTCATGGACCACCTGCACACCCATGTGGGGCTTGGGTGGCAGGAGCAACATGGCCAGGGGATGCAGCAGTACCTGCTCCCAAATGCACTCATCTCCCTCTGTCACACAGAGGACCCTGGTCACACAACAACCATGAGAAGCACCTCACTGCAGTGTTTCTGCATCTTCACAGCTTGTCAGCTGGGGCTACCTGCTGCCTTCCAGACACCCTGCACCTCACCTCGACACAGACCTGCAGGAGCACGGACACAGAATTTGTGGCCAACTCTTCTCTGCAACTGCAGCCAGGAGCTGCCACCCAGGACAGGCAGTGGGTAAGGCAGACACTGAAACCCCTCCTGGCTGTCCCCACCACCCACACCTCCCTGTGGCTCTCTGGAGCCCAAGGAGCACCCCAAGGCATGAGGTCACCCAGCTGGATGACATGGAGCCTGAAGAGGGACTCTGTCTCAAACACCAGTTTGCTGGATGCTGCCTGGGTTCTTGCACCAAACAAACCAAAATTTTTGAAATTTCCTTGTGCCAACAATGCACATGGTACAGAAGAACAACCAGCACATCCAGCTGCAGCTCACACTCTTTCCATCGCCCTGCTCTGACACTAACAGCATTTTACCTTCCTCTCTCTGAGTGACTGGAACATTGCAGGCAAACTGCAATGCAGTTGGGTGGTCACCCTTGAAGAGTTGTGGGGACCACTGAGGAGTGGTGTTCCTCAGGGGTCAGTGTTGGGACATCTTTTTTACATCTTTGTCAGTGACATGAATGATAAAACCAAGTGTACCCTCGTCAAGTTTGCTGCCAATGCCAAGCTGTGTGGTGTACATGGCAGAGGGGAGCAGTGCCACCCAGAGGGACCTGGACAGGCTGGAGAGGTGGGACTGTGCAAACCTCATGAAGTTCAGCAAGGCCAAGTGTAAGGTGGAGAGCATCCCTGAGGAGAAGGAGCTGGGGTGCTGGGTGAGGAGAAGCTCATCAGGAGCCATCAAACCCCCCCTGTCCTGTGCTGCATCCCCAGCAGTGTGAGCAGCAGGGCCAGGGAGGGGATTGTCCCCCTCTGGGGAGACCCCCCTGGGGTAAAGCTGTGTCCAGCTCTGGGGTCCCCATCAGCAGAAGGACAGGGAGGTGTTGGAGCCAGTCCAGAGGAGGCCCTGGAGCTGCTGGGAGGGCTGGAGCAGCTCTGCTCTGGAGCCAGGCTGAGAGAGTTGGGGGTGTTCAGCCTGGAGAAGAGAAGGCTGCAATGGGGAGACCTTAGAGCAGCTTCCAGTGCCTGAAGGGGCTCCAGGAAAGCTGGGGAGGGACTGGGGACAAGGGCCTGGAGGGGGAAGGGTTTGGAGCTGGAAGGGGGGAGATGGAGAGGAGAAATCCTTTGGGGTGAGGGTGCTGAGCCCCAGGTTGCCCCCAGAAGCTGTGGCTGCCCCATCCCTGGCAGTGTTGAAGGTTGGATGGGGCTGGGAGCACCCTGGTCTAGGAGTTGATGGTCCTAAAGGTCTTTTCAAAAAAACCAATTCTGTGATTCTGAACACTGCACATGGTGCTGGGGAACTGGATGAGCCCGAGCAGATCAGGGTGCAGGATGTGAGAGTCTGCTGCCTACCCCCCCTCCTGCCACAGATGTAAATACTGCACCCAGCAGCTGCATCTCACATCCACAGAGTCTTCTCATTGGTGGGGGCATTTGGGGAACTGAAACCAGCACAGCAGGAGACCCTCACTCCTGTGGGGGGATCCATTTCCATTCTTACCAACCAAAACCTGCATTGGTGCCAGCATCTGGTGTGCTGGGGGCAGTGCCCATCCCTTGTCCCCTCAGATTAACAGATCCTGGAGATCTTGAGGTCTTTGGAAAGTGCATTGCCTTTAAACACAATTTTGGTCTGTTTCAAGACATTTCTGTCCCAGTTCTGCCTGGGAGGGTAAACCCATGAGCGGGCCAGGGATGCAGTCCAAAAAAACCCATCTGATCTTTTAATGTTGAGTACCAGTACCACAGCTGGTACCAGTTCCACAGAGTGGGGTCAGGTGTCAGGTCTGCAGCTCTGTCCTCATCTGAGCTCTGACTCGGCCTCTGAGATATTCATGTAGCAGAAGAATCACCTCCATGGGCCTCCTGCTGCTCTGGCTCCTCATGCTGGACTCAGACATCTTCTCTTCCTGCTCCCACTGTCCTGGCCATGCCCCAGCATTCAGCAGAGAACTCCCACTTCATCACTGGGACGGGGGATGTCCTGAGGGGTGGGAGCTGCTGCACCAGCCTGGAGGGCTTGTAAGGAGAGCAGGAGCTCTCCAGCCATGCCATGGGGCTAGTGGTGGCCACGTGAATCCCCCTGCTCAGCCATGGTTTCCCAAGGCTCCTTAAGCACCAAGTACATCCTATTGTGGTCCCCTGGCCATGCAGGATTTTTGTTCTCCCATTTTTGAGGGCTGGAGCTTGGGGCTCTGATGGCCACCCATGGTCTCCACTCCTCACAGCCAGGGCTGGGCAGGACCTGGGGTCTGGCTTGGAGAGTATTGCCTGGGTACCACCAGTTCAGGACATCTCTGCTGGGACACTGCTCCATCATGAAAGCCCTTTCCCCAGCTCCAATAGGGGTTGGAGTCTCTTCCCACTCCGGACTTAACTCCTTGTTAACTTAACTCCTAGTTAACTTAAAGTTAAGTGGCTTTAGCCACTTCTTTTCACTTCAGGTTTGGTTATCCCAGCTGGGGGGGACCCACTGGGTAAGGGGCCACAGCACTGAAGGGGACAGTGGGGCATTGATTGATGTGAAGGAGCCCACAGGAGTGTGTCAGTGCCTGTCCATGCTCCAGGACATCAGCAGGAGGAACATTTGCCTTGCAGGCAGGGGTGGAGGAGGTCAGTACAGAAATCATCCACCAGAAGGGTCCCCATAGCTCCTCTCTGCCCAGGGGAGCCTGGCAGTACCTGGGGGGTGTCCATAGCATCCTCTCCAGCCCTTCCCTGGGGCCTTCTGCACTGTGCAAGTGATGTGTCAGGGAATGAAGCCTTTGGGGGTTTGACCCACAAGGGAAACATTCAAAACCAAAAAAAGACTGTGAGGGGAAAAAGGCCAGGAGTTTTACAGGGAGGAAACAAAAAATCACCTGACAACAGAAACCTGAACTCTGGGCAGTGAGGAGAGGGGAGAGGGTGTGTGGTGGGACCACCTGACCTGTGGGTAAGGGTCTGTCTGTACCCCCAGGCTGGACCATGCTGTGGGGCAGTGCCCAGACTGAGCAGGGGGGGATGTGCCACCCGCCCATTGCCAAGGGGAGAGATAGAAAACATCAAAACATCAGGAGGCAATCTCTCTGTGGTACAGGTGGTCACCTGGAACAGGTAGAGCCTTCCAAGCCCATGAGGAAGCTGAAGAGCAGGAAACCCCCTCCAGAGCACCCGGGAAGTGCTGGGGTTTCATAATTTCTGGGCTCACTTCAGGAGTGCTTACTCACTGGAGCTGCCTTTCCTCCTGGGGATAACCCGGGGACTGTAATGAGGGGAGAAGGTTTTGCAGGGTCAGCACATCCTGATTTGGATTTCTCCTGCCAATGCAGATTGTCCTTTGCCTTCAGGGATCCCTTCCCAGCCCTGCAGAGCAGGGTGAGCTGCTTGTCCCCTCTGGTCGTTAGCTCCTCCTGAGGTCATTTCCCCTCACCACACAGATGCTGAAATCCTCCTTTTAGAGTCTGATCTGGACTTTGCTAATTACCCCACAGTGATGGCTTTGTCTGCACTTCCTGTGGCTCGGTGGAGGTTTTAGTTTGTTTTTATTCCACAGAAAACTTTCCTCCCCTGAGTCCTTGGATGTGATTCCCCACAGCACTGGGAACTTCTTTCGTTTCATTTTTTACCTTTGCCTTTTGTGCACCTCACCCAGGGCATTCACCTGCTGAAACGACAGCAGCCTCCAGCCATGCTGGCAGTGCTGGTGTCACCCGTGGATACCCATGGGTGGTGCTGGGTGGACATGATGGTGTCATGCACTGGTACTGGTGGTGTCACCCATGGGTGGTGGTTTGTTACCATCAGTGCGGGTGTCACCCATGGGGGGTGATGGTTTGGCACCAGCAGTGGATGTGGTACCTGTGGATGGTGGAGAGTTGCTGTTCCCCAGACCCAGCTCCATCCATGGGGCTCTTGGTACTGAGACAATCGTCTAGACATTGACACGTGGAGCTCAGCAGGCACAGGACTTCTCTTTGAGAGAGGAAAGAAAAAGGAAAAAAGAGTATTTTGATAAGAACTTCTAGAGAAAAAAAGAACAAACATGGGTGAGCTCAGCTCTCAGGTGTGACAGCATTGAGATGGTGCAGGAGTGCTCTGGGCTTCTGTACATTAAAATGAGTGAAAATGAAACAAAAAAAAAAAGAAATGAAACAAGCCATGTTGTTCTGATGTTAGAGAGTGATACATTCCCAGGAGACGGGGCGGTAATTCTGGGAGGGGAAGGGCCAACCTCTGCCCAGCCAGGGCTCTGGAGGCCATTGCTGATGTTCTTCTGGCCCAGGGGTGTCTTTTGGTGCCCAGAGGTGGGTGCAGGGAAACCCCCCAGCACATCTGCCCCTCCCCAGCTGGTGGGTACCAGCTCTCTGGTGCACGTGTCAAATGTCTTTGTCACTTTTCTCCTAATGCTGTCCCCGGGGCCTCTGTTTTCAGATCTCTCCTCCAGCTCTGGGGTGAAGTTCTGCCCCCTTCCACCAGCTTGGGCAGAGCAGGGATTTTCCTGAAGCTATGTTAATGAAAAACCCAGGGTTCCCACTCTCCTTACAGCCCTGCTGTAGCTCCAGCTGTTCCCATCAGGAGCTGTCGAGAGCTGGATGCTTCTCAGTGAATAACCTCTTCATACAGGTTTATCTGAGACCCATGCCAGGGGTAAGATGTCTTGTCAGATCATCCTGAGGGTGCTGGGAGTGGGGCTGGGCAGTGTTCTGCTGTGGGAAAGCATTTTCCAAAGAAAAGGGAATTTTATGGAAACGCAGGGTGTGGAAGTTATGATGGGCACTTGCTACAAACACTGATGTAAAATAAAAGAGAAAAGTCAGGAGCAAGATGAATAGTTCTGATTTTAAGGAGAAATTGTTATCATCCAGAGGAGAGGCAGCTCTGAGGAGTGTCAGGTGTTCCTGTGCTGGGCTTGGGGATGGTGTCAGCTTTCCCATCACCTTCTCCCATGTGCACTTCATGGGGTGGGGTCTGTGTCCCACTCCCCCAATCTGCTCCTCATCCCAGGGGAAGAGTGACCCAGGCTCTGCTGTGGGTACCAGTGGCTCATCTGCCTGGGGACACAAAATCCAGATTTGATGCTGGAACTGAAATCTGCAGTGGGTGCAGGTGGTGCAAGATCTGATTCCAGCCTGGCTGGGATTGTAAAGTCAGAATTATTTTCCTGGATGGAACGACAAGTTGCTGAAATCCTGAGTGATGCTGGGAAATTACTTTTTCTGCTGGAGCTTTGGGAAGAGCTGGAGTTAAAGCTATTATTGCTGTTGTTGCCAGTCAGCAAGTTCCTGGGAAGCAGATGCTGCAAAATCAAACTGAGGTGCCCTGGATGTTGTCTTCATTTCAGTTTCTGTCTGTTATGGCCCTTGTGTCTTGTCTTTGCACTGAGGATTATTCACTGCTAGAGGTGGCTGCACGGTAGTGACCAAATCCTGCAATCCCCATCCCTGGAAGTGTTCCTTTTTTTTTTTTTTTTGGCATGAGCAGACTTTTGCAGCTGGAAAAAGAAGACCTAAGCTGGGGAAATCCAGAGATGTGGTGTCCCTGCCTGCCTGTTCCACTGATGCTTTGTTGGACTGCCACATGAAGATGATTTTCAGCTCCTGCCCAGCCAGGCTTCTTTTGTGCCTGTCCCTCTGGGCAGCTGCCCCAGGAGCTCTGAGGTTTGTCTCTGTCATGACAGAGGTGATCCCAGCACCCTTGCTGATGCACCCCCTGATAGCCCTGGAGCAACTGTGCCGAAGCTGTTCCTCAGAGGCAGCTTCAGAGCCATGGACTTGGCTTTCTCTCTTCTCTTCATAACCCCAGCTCTTGAGGTCAGCCTGTACCTGGAGGTGCCTGCAGGACCCTGTCCTTGCTTTTTGTGTGTCCTCATTTCTGGGGCAGTCACCACCCATTCCCATGACTGCAGGTTGAAGTGCTTGGACCCCCAAGAGCAGCCCAGCATCTTTTCTTCTGGCTGGTGCCTGGAGAAATCTTGAGCGTGGCTCTTTTGTAATCTCCTCTGAGAGTCTGTTGAGAGGTGTTTGTAGTTTAAGTGTGCTTATGGTAATGGCTTCAAGGTTATTGCTCTAGCAGGAGGATGATTTTCCTTCACTGCTGCAGTTCCACCTTACAGGTGGATGCTGGAAACCAAGGACCTGGAGCTGAGCTGCCTCCCCGGGCCCCACGCAGGAGGGAATTCCAGGTAAAATCTGTCAGCCAGGCACTGATCTGACTTCTTTGCAGCATGGCAAAAGAGATGTCTGCAGTGGAGGTCAGGGTATTGGAAATCTGTCAGGGACTTAACACTGGCAGAACACGACAGCTTTCTGACCACATGGACACTTCATCTTCATAAAACTGCATCCCTGGAGTGCTGGGTGTGAAGCAGTGAAATGTCTGCTGCTCCCTGCATGGCTTTGGTCACAGGCTGGGTGAGGATCTGTGGCTCTTGCTTCTTCAGGAACTTCTGCAGCCTTGTCATCATGGTCTCCAACACCTTACAAAGAAGCAAAGGAGAAAAGGTTTCCTTTTAGGGCTGAACTCCAGGGATGATGGACAGCAGAGCAGGCCGAGTGCTATGGGGATGCTGCTCCTGTGGGGATGGAGATGTCACTGTGGGAAGGGTGTTCTTCCAGGTACTCTACACAGGTCACCTCAGCTCCTGGAGCAAAAAGTGAGGAATGCAATCTGGAAAGCAAACTTGCAGTGAGGAGGCATCTGGAAGAAGGGCTTTGGTTGAGTGTGGCAGCTTGCACAGAGCTTAGCTTTTGGGTGGTGGCAGTAACTGGTCAGACACTGGGTTCTGCCTGGTGGAGCTGGTGTGAGCAGCTTTGGTGTCTGGGGCACATCTCCTTCTGGCACAGCCCCACAGGAGAAGCTGTGAGACACTTGGTGCACTGGTGTGCACACTGGAGGTGGTTGAAGCCTTTCAGGTGAAGGCACCAGAGCATCCTGTACTAACCAAGCATGCTTCAGCCCTCCCTCTGGCTCTGAGCAATTGCTGATGGATTTTGTGTTCCAGGTATTCCTTCTGGTTTTCCTCTCCTTGGGATAAAAATTTCCTGTAGATGTCTGTGTGTGTCAGGTCTCTGTGTCTGTCATCAGGAGCAGCTGTGGCAGGGCTGGCATTCCTTTCAGCCTTTGGATTTTGAGCTGGAGGCTTTTAAAAACTGAGATCCTCCCAACATGTTGCTCATTTCCCTGTGGTCTGACGTGAGGCTCAGGGCATGTCCCTGAGACCAGGCAGCTGCTGCAGCATCCTCTGTGCTACCTGCAGTGATGCTGTGGGTCTGGGGGAGCCTTGCAGCCTGGGGTGGGCTTGTTCCTGCTCCCTCAGCAAGGGGAAGCCCCCAGACCCACCATCCATCCATCCATCCATCCATCCATCTGCCCAGCTCACAGCAGTTCTTGCCTTGTGCTGTGGCTGGAGATGGCTCTGCAGCCCTGCCCTGCCAGCAGGGCTCCCCTGCACTCCTTCCCCTCCTCCCACAGCCCATTTTACACCTGAGTGGGTTGTTTTTGGTGGTACAGTTCCTACCTGTCCCAGGTGGGACGTTTCTGCCTCGTGTTACAGCTCACACAGCCAGGTGGGGCTGCTGGTTTCATGCTGCGCGGCGCCGGCACATGATGCCCATGTAAACACTGCTGTCAGCAGTGGCAATTCCATCTCTATTGTCCCAACAAGATTTCATGCTTGACAGTGCCTGACTTTTTTTTTTTTTCTTCTTTTTTTTTTTTTTTTTTTTTTTTCCTTTTTTTTTTTTTTCCCACCCTGTAAGTCGACTAATAGGAAGTAGTCCTGTGGTGGGTTTTTCCTTCTCTGCATCCTCAGGCTCCCAGCTGCTTCCTTGAGAGTTCTCTGCCTGTTCTCACCCAGGTTTGCCCCCATGGTGGAGGATGTGGGAGGTGGCATGGCTGGAAGAGTGAGGTTTGGTGACACAGCAGAGCCTGTCTTCTCCTGCTGATCCTGGTCAGAGGGATGGAGGATGTTGCCCATCCATCATGGCCATGCCTGGCAGTGTGCTGGGTGCCTAAGGCCTGGCGTGGGTGCTCTGGGATGGGATTCCTTGAATCCAAGGATTTTTTTTTTTGTAACTGTCTAGGTGTGTAGCTTTGGGTTTTCACTTTGAGTAACTCTTCTGTTTACCCGTTCCCCCACTCCTGCTCCCATGTGCTGTTTCTTGCAGAGCTGTTTCATGCCTGGTGGTTTGACCACCACAGCACCTTGGTGGGTCAATTTGCTTTGAAGAGGGAGGTCAGAGTCTGGGGATGCTGAGAAATCTGTCCATGCTTCCCCAGGAAGTTAGTGTCTGGTGTGTGAGAGCAGAGTAAACCTCTGGGACCTCTTGGCCTCTCTTCTTTGGGCAGGTCATCCTTCCACAGCCTCGTCCCCCCAGGGTGAGCTCCCAAGATACAGTCCCTCCAGGGATGCTGTGAAGGACCCATCAAGTCAGTGTCTTGGCTTCAGGGTGTGAAACTGACCTCCAGCATGGCCTCACACCACCAGCCACCTTGGAGACAAAAAACAGGCAAAAAAATTGTTTGTTTGTCTCTGTTCTGTCCCGTGGCTCTCCTCACCTCTGATATTTACAAAAAGATAAGAAGTAAATGGTGCTGCTTGAGTTTGGTTCCTGGTGCCCCGGCTGAGCTTGTAAGCTGGTCACATTGAACCATTACCACAGAACTGATTCTGGATCCTTCTGCTGAGAAACCTGCCCAGTGGTGCCTCCCTGACCACCCCACTGCCTCCACCAGCCCCTGAATGGACCCATCAGAAATCACCAGTGCTGGGGGGGCAGAGCTCTCCCCTGGAGCCCTCAGAGGGTTTTGTTCTTCCATGAGCATCTCAACACAGAATCACAGAACTAGAATCACATCATTCTCAGGGTTGGAAGGGACCTTTAAGCTCACCCATTTCCAACCATGCCGTGGGCAGGGACACCTCCCAGCAGCTCAGGTTGCTCAGAGCCCCATCCAGCCTGGCCTTAAAAACTTCCAGGGATGGATGGGGCTTCCACCACCTCTCTGGGCAGCCTGTGCCAGGGTCTCACCACCCTCATGGGGAAGAACTTCTTCCTAACTTCCAGTCTAAATCTCCCCTCCTCTAGTTTGAATCCATTCCCCCATGTCGTAACACTTCCTGACATCCTAAAAAGTCCCTCCCCAGTTTTCTTGTAGCCCCCTTCAGATACTGGAAGGCCACACTAAGGTCTCCTCAGAGCTTTCTCCTCTCCAGACTGAATGACCCTCATTCCCTCAGTCTGTCTTCACAGGAGAGGTACTCCTGTGGTCATCCTCGTGGCCCTTCTCTGGACATGCTCCAGCACCTCCATGTCCTTCCTGTAACAGGGGCTCCAGAACTGGACACAGGACTCCAGGTGGGGTCTCAGGAGAGCAGAGCAGAGGGGGAGAATCACAGGATCACAGGATGTTTAGGTTAGAAGAGACCTCCAAGTCCAGCCTATGACAAACCATGTCCTGAAGGACACAGTCACTGCCCTGCTGGCCATGGAGGGAGATGGAAGCATCTGTGTGTAGGGGCAGGGGGGATCTGGGTGGTCCCCATGGAGGTGGGTGCCTGCAGGACCTGTGTGTGGGGATGGCTCTAGGGATGCTCATGCACACAGGGGTGCTCCTCAGAGCTCCTTCTCTTGCCAAACACATGGGCCTGGGTTTTTAAACCAGCCTTAACTAAACCCACACATCTTCTGCCCAAAGCCCTGCTCTGGAGGTGGCTGCCAACACTCTGACAATCATAATAATAATGATAATAATAACACAACAACAACAATAATAATCATAATAATCACCACCATAATCATAACAACAACAGCAGATAACAAATAATAGCAACAGCAACAAAACAACAATTATTAATAATAAAATAAGTAATTATTATTATTATTATTGACAACACCAACAACAATAATCATTACTGGACAGGGTGCTGGGCCATCTTGTCTAGACTGTGATTTTGCCATGGAAGGCTGGACCAGGTGATCCTTGAGGTGCCTCCAGCCTGGTGTTTAATTAACAAGAATTCACCTGATGGTGAATTAACAATAATTCTTCCACTGCCCTGGCAGTGGGCTGTCCCAGAGCAACCGCCCCTGCCTTTCCCTCAGGGGCAAGAGAATTTCTGGGTGCTCTGCAGGTGATGGGTGATGAGCAGGACTTTGGATGCAGAAGATCTCCTAGTGCATCCAGAGGGGAAACTGAGGCACGATGGGCTGGAGAGGCCTTGCTGCAGGCTGCCAGCAGGCCTGGTGAGGGTGGCACCGGGGGCAGTGTCCCCCTGTCCTCAGGGGACCCCCCTGGTCCTCGGGGGGGCACAGCTGGCAGGAGGGACATGGCCACTGCTTGTGGTGCAGGATGTTTCGGGGTCATGTCTGGGGGTCTATTTGGGATGGGAGGATGAGAACCAGAAGGTTCCCAGGGGGTGTGTGCTGGCAGCTGTCAGAACCCAATCATAAATGTCAGTGCCAGGGCGGCTGTGGGGAGGTGGCAGAGGTCCCGGGGAGCCCTGATGGAATGCTGATAGTCACTCAAAACAAATTGCCCAGAGCTGTGATACCTCAGCTCCCAATAACTGAGGGCAAATGGCCTTCCAGGGGGAGATATAGATTTTCCCTTGAGATATGGAAAGGGAAATAAATTAAATTATGTTGGAACACAGGGTTCTCTCTGTTGCTCTCTCTTTAAGAAAAAGAAGGGGAGAGAAAGCAGTAAGGAAGGGAAATGGGGGAAAGAGGCAGAAAACAAGCTTCAGCAGACATTTGCAATTTAATTGACGTTTGGTGACAGGAAGCTGATCAGTAAATTGAGGTTATAGGATAAAAACACTCGCCTTGTGTGTTGCTGTCCCCCACGGCTGCAGGAGGGAGGACAAATAAACTCAGTGTGGCAGCAGAGTGGCACTGGTGGGGTCTGAGTGTGTCCTGAGGGTGGGCAGCGAGGGGTGGGCTGGGAATGCTGCTCCAGCCTGCAGCTGCTGGGGCAGAGAGAGACCCCCACTGATGGGGAGACCCCCACTGATGGGGAGACCCCCACTGATAGAGAGACCCCCACTGATGGGGAGACCCCCACTGATGGGGACACCCCCACTGATGGGGACACCCCCACTGATAGAGAGACCCCCACTGATGGGGAGCCCCCCACTGATGGATGGATTTGCCAGAGGAGCTCTGAGAACAACTGAGTGTGTGGTGGGGAGCTGCAGGAGCCTGTTGCTGAAGGGGAGAATGTCTGGTGGTGCTGGGATGATGACTGCTGCTCAATTCATCAAGTCATCATCAATGGGGTGATGACTGCTGTGTTTGGTTCTAGGGGGGATGATGGCCAGCACAGTGTGGGGATGATGGCTGGCTCTGGAGGGGACAATGGTGGAATTGGGTAGCTTCACACAGAACAAGTTTTCTTTCTTTTGTTTTCCTAAAAAAAAAAAAAAAAGAAAAAAGAAAAAAAAGTTACTTTCACAGATTTGTCCCCAGAGCAGGATGGTGCAAACCCATCATTTTCCTGAGCCTTGCCTTGTTCCATCATGTTGGCACCACCTGGGGCTTGGGGAGGTGCCTGTGGCTCTGCAGAGCCTTGGGAAGAGCCCTTGAAAAGGAAGTGTACAGCTGTGGGAGGAAGGACAGTTCTAGGCAGTGTGCATGGTGAGCATGCTTGCTTCCTTCCTAAGGGGAATAAAGTTAAGAAGAGAGGTGGAGAAGTAAAGTAATGAAAAATTATAATGAACACCTCCTAGAGGTTTGCTAAACCCCTAGTGTTGGCCTTGGCAGCGCTAGGGCAATGGTTGGACTTTGATAGTATTAAAGGTCTTTTCCAATCAGAACAATTCTGTCATTCTGTGTTTCTGTATTTTATTACTTTATATTTAAACACTAAACCGATTTTGAGCTGGAAAGCTAAAATAAATTTCAATTGACAGTTTCAGCATGGGCTCTCTTGACTTATTCAGGATTTCCCCCAGTAGGGCCTTTGTGTCATGCAGTTCTCCAGAAATGATCCCTGCTGGCCAAAAAAGATTTACTTTGAGTCTACCCATGTTTGCCTGTGGAAGACAAAACCTGAAGAATTTCCCTGTTGCTGCAGGTGTCATTAATTCTCAGGCCACCTTTACTGAGTTGTAGGAAGCACTGGTTTGACTGGTTTGACTGGTTTGAGCCCGGTCTCAGGAGCAGAGAGGGAATAGTCAGATATATCAGTCTTCAAAAATTATTTGCTCAGCTCTGTCTGTCTCCCTGCACTTCTCATTTAATTAATTAATTAATTAATTTGTTTATTAGTTTTTATTTTTGCTGGTGGAGTCGTCCCATTAGATGGGAGAGGATTTCCCAAGTGGTCTTAGGGAATGTGTCTCAGAGGGCAGAAGTTGGTGTGTTGGGGAAGTTCCCAGTGTGTTTGTCTCAAGTGAAGCTGCTCTCACCCTGCTTGAGAGATGGTTGGCAGAATCCTCATGATGCAGCCCCAAAAAAGTGACCTTCCCAACCCCCCTCTGAACTGAAGCAGGTTTTGAAACAACAGAAATACAGAAGCACATGCCCCAGGATTCTCCCCTGCCTGCTTCGTAAGGGCATCCGTGTGATCAGCAGTGTCAGGGGAGTTGTTCTGTAGATTGCTGAGCTTACTGCAGGATAAATAATTAATGTTTAGATGACACTAATTAATTGCAGTAATTAGCAAAAAGATACGCTGTTTTTCCTTAAAAGTAAAATCTTGGCTGATTAATTTAGTTCCATGTCTGGTGCACTGGACGTTTAAGGCAGAGCCATAAAACACAAACACACACAGGGAGATGTTTTTGCTGGCTCATTGTGATCCTTTTTCATAGGATCACAGAACACCTTGAGGAGGGACCTCAGGGATCACCTGGTCCAGGTTTCCCTGGAAAAAGCACAGTCTAGACATCTTGGCCCAGCATCAGCACTCTGTCCATTTGGATCCTGAAAATCTCCAGTGTTGGGATATCCACTGCTCTCCTGGGGGGATCATTCCCATGGCTGATGGTTCTCAGGGTGCAGAACTCTCCTCTGGTGTCCAGTGGGAATCTCCCCAGGATTCACTTGTGCCCCTCACCCCTCATCTGCTCTTTGTGACCCCCTGTGAAGAGGCAGTCCCCATCTGCTTTGCAGCTGCTCCTCAGGTGCTGGACCATGGTGAGGAGCTCTTCTCTGAGCATTCTTTTCTCCTTCTCTTTTTCTGAATAAACCAAATTCTCTCAGCCTTTCCTTGTTAGGCAGGATTCTCAGTCCTTTGGTCATCTCCTTGGCCCTTCTCTGGACCCTCTCCAGCCTCTCCACATCGGTTTTTTTGGACCCCAAACTGAACTCAGTATTCCAGGCATGGCCTGACAGTTCAGTAGTTTCTTTGCTCTGTTTTTCTCTTAACTTTTTTTAGTTAAATTCTAGCTATTACTGTAGAAAGAGCAATCTTAAATATATTTCCCCCTTCACTGTCCTTCTCCAATCTGTCATGAACAGATTAAGTCCTTTCATAAGCATTTTTAAATGCAGTTGGGGATTCTTGGTGATCAGATACGGGCTTACGTATTGTTTGTATTAAAAAGACACTTCTACAGATGTGGAAGTAGGGTACACATGCTAGTTTTTATGTTCTCAAATTAGACCTTTGTCTCAGAAAATTTTAATTTGAAACTCTCTGTACTGTGGGACAAAATTCTGAATTTACAGGGTGAAAGCATATTCCCAAAAATCTTAAAAGGAGTAGCCTCAAGTCTGACATATAAAACTTGCTGCTGTAGTTGATACCACAGTGTAATGCTTGACTAAGCACCAAACTATATACATAATATATATAAAATACCTATATATAATATAGTCTCTCTATATATAATAGTAATATATATATAATATAATAGTAATATATATATATAATAAAATAGTGATATATATATATATAATATATATATATAGAGAGACTATATTCTAACCACAACTCTTTATGAAACAGCCCAGCACCCACCTCCCTTCAGCCCCCTTCCAGGGAGTTGTAGGGAGCAATGAGGTCTCTTCTCCCAGGCTGGAGGTGCCCCTGGCAGTTCTGCTGCTCAAAACTTTCATTATCTCCAGGTGGTGCTTTGTGAAGTGTTTGAGGACTGAGGTGGGACTCCCACTGTGCTGTTCTAAGCTTGCACGGAAAGGTGAGGTTCTGACTTTGGAAAAGGCATTCCTGTTGTTTTTGTCACCTGTTCCTGGGTGTGGGGCAGAGCTTGGAAACCTCCATCAGGTTCTTGCAGGCTGCAGGATGTGCAGTGCTGTCGGTTCCCAGTGCACAAACTTCCTGAAATCTGCTCCTGCATCTGCTGGATTTCTCTCTACCAGGATAACCAGGGTCCCAGTGTTACACTGAGTGGCCACTCCTATTTGCATCAGCCTGTGGAACTTCATTTCCCTCTCCTACCACTTTGCTTTTGGCTGGCAGATTTTCATCTCCCAGAATTTTTTCAGATGTAAATCCTCTCCCAGTTGGCCGTATCCAGAGGCCAGTTTGATATTTCCAAGGATCTGCAGAGCATGGTTTCATCCTCAGCCCATCACCCAAGCATACCTAAAATTATGTTTTGCAAGAAAAAAATGAAAGGATGCATGATATCATGGTCTGTAATTAAGTATAAACTCTGCTGAAATAGTTTCAGTGAGCTTGTAGCAGCCCTTTGGAAACAACACCTTGAGCTGGGAGTACATGAAATAAAGTGCACATCTCCATAGCTTGCTGCTGCACATGGCTTACAAAAAAAGATAAGGAAAAAATCAGTTTTTCTCTAAATTGTCATGGGTTTTTGTCACAGCATCCCAGACTGATTTGGGTTGGAAGGGACCAAAAAGCTCATCCAGTCCCACACCCCTGCCATGACCAGGGACCCCTCCCACAGCCCAGGGGGCTCCCAGCCCCATCCAACCTTCAACACTGCCAGGGATGGGGCAGCCACAGCTTCTGGGGGCAACCTGGGGCTCAGCACCCTCACCCCAAAGGATTTCTCCTCTCCATCTCCCCCCTTCCAGCTCCAAACCCTTCCCCCTCCAGGCTCCCATCCCTCCAGGCCCTTGTCCCCAGTCCCTCCCCAGCTTTCCTGGAGCCCCTTCAGGCTCCAGATGTTCTGGGCAATGTCTGCCCAGGGACAGATATTGGACCTGCCACAGAACCCAGGTGTCCCCTTCTTGTCCAAGTGTGGGGCTGGAGGTGACAGGGAGAGAGCAGAGGGCAGGGGCTTGGGGCACTTGGGTCCTCCCACCATCCCCATGGGGAAATCAGTAAAATACCCATAAAAACTGAATGCAGAGGTGGGAGTGCTCAGCAACAACCTCCCCCCCCTTGTTTTTCCAAGCTGTAGGCAGGACAATGTGATGCTGTCAGCTGGTGTCCGTGTCTCCAGGAGGAGCAGAGCTGGCCCAAGTGTATCTAACAGGTCAAGCCTTGAAATGAAGAAGCAATAAGCCACTGAAATGGTACTATCACTGAAACATGATTGATCAATTGAATTCTATCAGAGACAGTGGGCAGTGAGATTAACTCAGGCCTGATGGGTTCAATGAGTTAAAGCATGATGTTCATTTCAGCTTCATTTCACCAGTCTTTGCTTGTGAAATTGGTCAATCAATAGAGGTTGAAGATCATATATATATATATTGGTGACCATCTTATAGGGAATATAATCTAGCGCAGTCAGCTCCTGGCTCCGGCTGCCTTCAGTGGGTAATGGAGACAGAGCAGAGACTCCATCAGTGCCATCGAAATGGCCTGATATCTTCTCCAAATGAAAAGTATTTTTGGATCTCTGATGATTTATCTTTTTTTTCCCCTCTTTCTCACTTTGATATATGGTGAAGCCCATACCCATCTTCGTGAAATATAGTGATTTCTCCTGAAAATATTTGCGCGATGATCAGCTATATATACTTCAAAATATAAAGCTTCTTTTTAGTGACACTGTCCCGTGGAAAACATAAATAACCGTGCTTAGAAAACTCAGATAGTGTGAATGTAAAGATCTCTCACCCTGTGTGCAGTCCCCAAAGTAGGATCTCACTGGGAAGAGCATGGGGCTGCTGGCTGCCACACACACATGATCCTGAAAAGGTGCCACAAAAATTCAGTTTGTGTTTAAGGCAAAGCCTTCCAAATGGTAACTGAACAAAGTCTTTATCTTCTCTGGACTAATTTACAGGCATGCTACAAGGGAACAAATCACCTTTTTGCCTCCTGGTAATATTTCATTTGCTTCATAATGTTTTAAATGTGGCGAATAACATCCTTCCTAATTAGCCTGCATTTCCCTATAAGGTGGAGTAATTAGGTATGATACCAGGTAATGAAGTTGGACAGTGCAAATTAGAGACAGAAACCATGTCCTTTATGAATATGGGCTGTTCATGGTACTAGTTGTTTTCTTTCTTGATTAACCCTGTAAAGACACATTGTTAAAAACCAAAACAACTGGAAAACCTGAAGCCAAAGGATTTTCTTTTTCTCTCCAAGAGCATTGCATCAGACAGATGTGCCATGGAGGTGTGCACTTCATGGAGCATCGTTATTACTGATAATAGTGGGAATATTATCCCAGCTGCAATGTGGATGGCACCAATTTCCCAGCCACAACCACTGGGCTGAGACCCTCAAGCAGAGCTGCACCCATTAGACCAGGGGAGGGTCTGTCCTGTGCCATTTGCAGTCACATTTTATAACTAAATTGTGCTGTTGTCCCTCTCTGAATGAAAAAAGGCAAGGTGGAGTTGATCTTACCCTTTTTTTCCTAATACTATGGCTTTTAAACATTCTCTAGTGTTTTGTAAAGATAGGGCTTAAGGTCACTTGTTCTCCTTATTTTGGCCCCATTTTCTTAGAAATGTATAAGCAAAAAGCTGTTTTAAATTGAGTGAGTTGCATGGTGAGTATTGCTCAAAATCTATTTTAGGCATACTTAGCAATTCTAAATACTGTCCTGCTGTTTGAGTAAACGTCACAGACACATATTCAGCCATGAACCTGTGCTAAAAAAAAAAAGCAAACCAAAAATCAAACAAACAAAAGTGAGATCACAATTTACAGAGATCTTTAAATTGCTCTTGCCGCTCGCTTAGGCACCCAGAAAATAACTTGCCCTTAGGAAGTGAAGACCCAGTGTTTGTGGATGAAATCTGCACAATTCAGGCAGCATTTGGCAGCAAGACTGTGCATGGAGCCTCTTTTTAGAGGCAGACCTGCTCTGTGCCTGGCTCTTCCTGGGCTGCTGTGGGGTGTGGTGCAAAGTGCCAACGTGGGATGCCAGCCCGGCCAGTGTGCCCAGCAGAGAGCTCAGATTTTGGTGAGAAACCAGCTCCTGGGAAAGGTGCAGATGGAGGAGAGCAGTGGTGGCTCTGCCCTGCACCTGGACACTGCCCCGTGGTGAGTTCAGAGCCAGGATGTGTGCTGGGGATGTGTCTCTGCATCCCACTCCAAATCCCCCAAATCTGAGAGGAACGCCCATTTTTCTGCTGTAAGGAGAGTGTTGTGACTGTGCTCTTCATTGGTATTTCTGGAAAGATGCTGTTGGGCTGGGAACTGATTGTTTTTGCAGGCTGGGTAGGTACACACGTAGTGCTACTGTCAACAAAACATAACCCTCCTAGGTGGAGGCATTGATTATATGAAAAATGTTTTTACCACTCCCTGGAGCCTATTTATAAGCCCGAGTGTTTCAAACCTGCCAACAGTATTTTAATTATCGAAGATATTCAAGTGTATTCAAACAATGCTTAATGCTAATGGTAATTATCTCACATTTATATAATGTCTAACAGCCAAATGCATCCCGAAGTCCTTCAAGAACTTTTGGGTTCATAATGATGGAGACTTGGGTGGAAGTGGTTCCCCACTCCTCTCCCAACAGCACTGGATGCTCTTGAATCTTTTCACTCCCTATTTTCACACCCTTCAGGCTAAAACTGCACACAGCTTTAACTTTGATGCCAAATGGTGAATAACATTAGTTTAACCTGAAATGTAAAGCCAGCATTTCCATGCTCTGAAGATGGGGTCTCTCTGGCCTTTTGCTACCATGCAGCTAGCAACCAGAATTTTAATTTCATAAGCCATGGTTGACTAAACCCAGCACTAGGTCTATTAGGTATTTGATTTAGAATGGTGTAACAAAACGAAACAAAACAAACAAATAATAATAAAAAAAAACCAACACAAAAAAGAGAGACTTAAAAATACACTGTTCTCTTATTTCCCTTTGTATTTTTTTTCACTGCTCAGTACACATGCCTAGATTTTCTTATCAGGGGACAGGGTCAGGGTTTCTGGTTCTTTTTTTTCCTGTGTGGGATAAACATATCCTCACACTCCACAAAAAACAACATCATATACGTGATTTTGCTTTACATCACTGAACTAAAATTCAGAAAGAAGCATCCCCTGTTAGCTGCTGACATCAGAGAGTTGTTACAGAGAGCAGCCTGGGCTGAGGAAGCACTTCTGTGTGTCAGCTGCCCCGTTTGAGGTCTATCTTAGAGCCACCTGGTTTTCTGGATACACTTTCGCTTCCTGCAAAATCCAGCCCTGCTGAAGGATGACCTAAAATCAGCATTCCCTTGTGAATAACCCTGTCTACCTCTCTGCTTGCCACCAAAACCCTGGAGCAGACTCCGCCGAGAAGTCTGAGTGACGTTACCTCTGCAGACCCTCTGGGCAGTGAGACACTGCAGCACCCAGAGACTCTTCTTGTTAAGGATGCATTTGGATTCAGCTCCTCAGAAACTCTCTTGGCAGCAAGGTTCTATTTTTAAAATGTTTCCTCCCTCTGTCTTGTGCAGTGTTGCCATCTGGAGAAGAAATCTGATATTTACTGTTGTTTTTGGAGTTCCACCTTCTCGAGTCCTGGGAATGCTGCAGACCTCAGCTTTCTGTGCATGAAAGATGCATTTCTAGCACGGACAGGTGAAGAAAAAGTAGAAAACCACCTTGAATCTGCAAAGAGCAAATTGAAACAAACCCCTGAACTGCCCATCTAAACATTTTTCAAATTTGTGGACTTCTGTTAAAAATGTCTGTCAGAGAGGAAAGGGAGAAGAATGTGCCTTGGAGCCCGGGCTTTCCTCATGTTGAAAAGCTTAAGAAATAGCAAGAGAAATTGCAGTGCCAGGGGAGTGCAAGTGACTGCAGCATCAGGTGTTGCATTTGTCCTCCTGTGTCCTCCTGCATCCAGACCTGGAGCCAGACAGGTTCTTGGGTGCTGGCGTAGAAGTGGTGGCAGTAAAGATGTCACCATTATCCTCTGTCCTGCCTTTAATTAACGTGTGACATCACTGATGGTCGAATGTGCTGAGGGTTGGCTGCAATGGGAGCCTGGTCAGAGCATCTACTGGCAACGTGTGTCTTGCTCATAGTCTCAAGTCCTCATGGTGTCCCCAGGCTGGTGCCCAGCTGTGTTCAAGAGACAAAGTGGGGCATCCTCTGAAGGTCTCATCCTTGCTATGCCTACTTACTCTCTCTCTTCTTTCTCCTCTTTGAAAGGTATTCAGGAATCTCCAGTACCAAATGGCCATTCTCTCCCAGGAAGAGATTTTCTTCGGAAACAGATGCGAGGAGACCTCTTCACCCAGCAGCAGCTAGAAGTGTTGGATAGAGTCTTCGAGAGGCAACATTATTCTGACATCTTCACAACCACTGAGCCCATCAAACCGGAGCAGGTAGTACCAGCAAACAGTCAGTATTTTCCAGCTGTGCTTTCTGTTGGCAGAGGTCTGCTTGGTGGACGTCACCAAGCACTTCCCAGAGTCTCTGAGAACTCTTTCCACTTTCCCTGGCATGGCCAGCTGAATGCATGCTAGCCTTAAAAGACTGAAAAAAAAAAAAAAAAAAAAAAAACCCTGTGTAAACATTAGAAAGTGTTTGGGTATGAAATTACACCTGTTCTGAGCCAGTTAGATCAAACGAGTCCTTAAAGGGCGTCACAGCTTCTGGTGCCTTTGTTAGATCAAGAGCAGGCTGTGCAGGTAACAAGGAGAAGACTTGCAAAATTCAGTGCCTAATTTTGGTTCATAGTTAGTGTGATTGTGCACACAAATTAGATTTTTGTGTCCAGAAATGGCTTATTAGGTATGTAATTGGCCATTTGCTGAGAGAAACACCCAATTAGTACGTGAAGCTAAATTAGTTGCACCTCCAGATAAGCAGTGTGTTTGAGAAGGACTTGGCACTAATTTTGGAGAAGTTCAATTTTGCAGGTGCAATACAGAAGAATATGCAAAAAAAAAAAAAAAAAAATTGATGACCTGTGTGTCTGTGTTCTTCCAGAGCATCAGCCTTTAATTTTGCTGCTGAGGGGAAGGTGGAAATGCATATGCTGCTGTCACATCAGGATGGGTGTAGCTTGCTTCTTAATGATGTGTCTGAACATTAATCTTCAGTCTCCCTAATATCAGACCTGCTTTTTAGCAGTCTGGGTGGACTCTCAAACTGCAAACACTGATTTCCCTTGGAGGAATCTGTCCATTGGAAGGCCACAGGAGATTGTCTCGTGGTGCTGTACTCCCACTGTGTCTCTGGTTGAGAAATATGCATTGGTACAAATATTTTGATAAATTACTTAACGATGGAATCATAGCCTAGAGCAGAAACTCTTCTCACCTTTAAGCTCACATCTGTCATTTGCTGTTTCGTTCGTAGAGCTGTTTGTTTTTCACCAGCTTCAGCTGGTTTTGGGGTCTCCTTGGCTTGTGTTCCTGGAGGAACTCTGCGGGTCTGAGCTCGGTCTGGAAGAAAGATGGGGCAGATGCTGAGGTCAATGTCAGGTTTTGTTTTGCGGTGTTTTGTTTCTCTTTTCTTTTATTTTTTTTTTTAAACAAACGGAACCAGACCAAAACTCGTTAGGCAGAGATGGTCTCTGGAAGGTGAAATGGCCTCCACGTACCACTAGATGGTGGTTGTCCCATCCGAACAGGGATGATACTGGAGGGGACCTGCACTGCTCCAGCTCTGGCACCGAGCCTTTTGGTCACTTGGAACTGGTGTGGTGTCAGCTCTGACCCCCGGGAAAGTTCTACATGCCAAAAAAAAGTCATTACAAAGAGAGCAGTGATGGAAGAGGTTCGTTTGTTCTGTGTCCTGAAGCCTCCGAGTCATGCAGAGCTGTGGCTCTGGGGAGACAATCCAAAGTGACTGAATGATTACCCAGAGATAAATTTTACTTGTTTGATAGGAAGATTGTGAGAACTGAATGAGGATGTTGCTGGAGTATTATGCTGACTGTTCAACACGGGATGTTGATGTTCTGCTCTTGGTGGAAGAGGGATATCCCTGGGTGACCAGAACTGGTTGTCAAGGCACTCTCTGCTCTGCCAAGTCAAATAGATGCTGAGAAATGTGCTGCTATGGTGTGCAGGGGATGCTTAGCAGAACTGCTCTGCCTGGGCGTCTTTAAAGTTTAATTGCAAGTGGAGTTCTGGTTTGGTATAGGTTGGAGCATTGCTGTTTGTTTCTGGGAGGCTGGGCCATGGCTGAATGCCCCAAACGTGGCTCTTTGGGCTTGGCTGCTGCATAACTTTGACCACCACTGCGTGTGATCTGTGTGACTGGTTCTGGTGTGAACTCACCAAAGCAGTCAGGTTTTACCTCTTTTGGAGGGTCCATCAAAGCTGTCCTGATGCTTCACTGGAGATCTGTGTCTGGATCCCTCAGTAAGGCAAGTAAGTCAGTGACAGAGAAGATACTGATTACATGGATGAGGTGGACTGAAAAAACAGAGTTAACCCTGGAGCAGATTGCTGTAGTGAACCAGGACCTGCCCCTCAATCTGGCTGTCCCACTTGATGCTGAACCCAGAACTCTGTTGTAAGGGCCAAGTCAGCAGAGGATGTCTGGGAGCCTGAGCTATTTCTGTAGGGGAAAATAAGGAGAAGGGGCTCCTCCCCATAGGGATGATGTGAGGAGAAGTCTAGTAGGAGCTGCTGACCCACTGCTTATCTGGTTTATTAGGAACTTGGTCCAGTAGCAGCCAGTAGAATATCACTCATTTTCCTTGGGCTCAGACCCATGTTGATGCCCCTGGGCTGTTCACCTGAGGGTGGCTCTGGATATTTTACTGGAGGAATTGCTGTTCTCTGGACAAGGATGTTCCTTTTCCTCCCTCTTCTGTTGCTCTCCTCCTCCTCCTGGCTGATGCACTGGGGGCAGCCCCATGGCCATGGAGAGCTGTGGTCTGGGGGAGGGGGATTTGTATCCCAGAGCCCTCCTGATGTGTTCTCTGGACATCACCTTGGCTTGCCTGGTGAGAGGTGTCCCCTGAGCAGGCAGATGGGTTGATGGGCTGTGGGGAGTGATTGCTCACCAGAGCTTTGAGTCCTTCCACCCCATTTCCTTTTCTTTTCCGCCTTTAATGTTTCCCTCAGTATATGATGGAGGCTCAGGAGTTATTTCTCACCTCAAAGCACACCGGGCTCTTGACAAGCATCCTCTGAGTTTTCTCAACTCCTGTGAGCTGTGTCTTCCACAGGGAGGCCCATGGGGAGTCCTTGGGGAGGGGCTCAGGCAATGCCAAGGGAAGAGGCAACTGCTGGGCTACAACAGAAAAATAAAATCAGAGCCAGTCCTGTCTCCAGAAGCAGTGCCCATGGTGTGCATGGGGTGAGGCAGGGGTCCCATTGTGGGTTTGTGTAATAAATGTTCTGTGGGGCAGTGTCTGGTGGGACAGGGGGGTTCCTCCTCCTCTATGTGCCCCATCTTGTGCCCAGAGCTGTTGGCCATGGGCTCTGCAGGACATGTGTGGGACCTGGCCATGAGCTGTGCAAATAAAAAAGAATAGGCTCTAGGGAGACCTTAGAGCACCTTCCAGTGCCAGAAGGGGCTCCAGGAAAGCTGGGGAGGGACTGGGGACAAGGGCTGGAGGAGCTGGAGGAGCTGGAGGACACAAGGGATGGCTTTTTCCTGCCTGACCTAGCATTGTCCTGAGGTGGACCACCATCCTCCCACCCAGCCCCTGTCACAGGCACAGCCCCACCATTCATGGTCACTGCACCCACAATCCATATTTTATCCAGAACTGAAGCACACACCACATCCTTCTGATGCACAGAGCTGCTGCAGAGAGCAGGGCAGTTCACAGCAGCTCTCCCATTAGAAACATCCTGCTGGAGGAGCTGGAGGAGCTGGAGGAGAGGGAGGAGATGGAGGAGCTGGAGGAGCTGGAGGAGAGGGAGGAGCTGGAGGAGCTGGCTGTATGGAGCAAACCCCTCTGCATTGTAGAGAGTCCCGTGAGGGACCATGAGGACCAATCCCAGCTCCTTGGGAAGCCACCCAGGGTTGGCCAAGCCCCTGATATGGCCAGTTAAAACATGGCTGGAGACATCCCAGAGATGGGGTCTAGATGGCCTTGAGAGGTCCTTTCCAACCCAAATTATTTTGTGAAACCTTGGGAAGCAGATGTGAGCCGGGGGCATCTGGGTGGGTGCAGGAAATCCCCATGGGAGCAGACAGGGACAAGCCTGGGGCTTGCAGAATGACATCCTGCTGGTGGGATTAATGCCTCTACGGGGGAAAACCTTGGGATGAAGGATACATGGCAGCGTGGGCTCAACAGGAGAGGCAGTGCATTCATTTCCTTGGAATAAAGAGGAGAATTAGCAGTGCCAGATTCCTGTCTGCAGCAGAAATGGATTCTCTTGCATTTCCAGCTTCACACATGGGTCCAATCGAATACTCATTGAAGCCAAGAGGAATATTTCTATTGACTCCAATAGACTTTAGATCAGGGCCATAATGAGGCATAACATGATGTGACCAGATTCAGCACTCTGTAGGTCACGGGCTTGGAAGGGAACTGCTTGTCACTAATAGGAGGAAATTCCCAGGCCTTGGCAGATGCTTTCCTGGTGCTTTTAGCTAGAACTGATCTGAGCGTCTGTTCTTTTCCAGATAAAATGGGAATATTCTGAGTCTGGGCAGGAACCAGGTAACCAACACATGGTGTGCAGGGCAGGTACCTCTGGATCTGGAGATAAGCACAGGGGAGTGGGATCTGGATAAGTGGTGAACCTCAGAAAGTTACTGATAAATTGGGAATGAATTGGGAATGTTCAGTTTGGAGCAGAGGAGGCTGAGAGCAGAGCTCATGGCTCTCCAAAAGGAGGCTGCAGGGAGGTGGGTGCTGGGCTCTTTATTCAGGGGGATGTTGACAGTTGGACTTGTTGATCTTAGAGCTCTTCTCCAACTGTGATGATTCTGTGATTCTGTAAAATGGAAAAAGTTGGTAAAATTGGCACAAATTCAAACCACAGTTGCCCACTGGGCAGAGAGTTCTGATGAAGTTCTCTGAACGGACCAAGAGAGGGGCATAAATCCTCTCAGAAGTTGCCAGGTTTCCCTTTCATGGGGTGGGGTATTGGGCAGTTTGTTTTTCAGTGTGTGGAGCTGTACTGTGTGTTGTGCCCATGGGAATGCAGCCCCTGAGCATGGGGGTGCACAGCCCTCCTGGCAATGCTGGGGTTTGATCTGCAGGAGCAAAGGGTCCAAGTCAGAAACCTGTCAGATGAAAAAAGAAAATATCAGGAAAATTCAACTAAAGTCAGAGTGTGTGACTCGTTTTTCTGTTTGTGTGAATGATTGTTTTTTTTCCCCAAGGGACAGTACATTTGGGTGGACAGGGACTGCTTAGGATTTTCTTAAAATACCCTCAGGCTTGCAATGAGAAATTTGTGTGCTTGTGTCTTCCCAAAACTTTGTGTTGTCTGGTAACAGTTAAAATTATAGCATCAACTCATGTCTGTATTTGCACATTCAGAGCCAAATCTTTTCTTGATCTGCACCTGCAGAAGTGGTTTGAGTGTGTAAATGCAAGCTCCTGCCCATAGCTTGTCTGACACGTGGTGTAAGCAAAAGGCAAGTTAGAGAGGAAGACAAAATAGTGACACATGGCTCAGCACATGGGCATGGAAATGAAAAAAAAATTTAAAAAGGCAAAGGCAAAGAAAAAAAAAAGACAAAGGCAAATATTTTGGCACCAGTCTGTCTCCACGTGTGCAGGCAGGGCTGGCAGCTGGATGGGACCTTCAGCTGAAACCTCTGATCCACTCTGTGGCTTTATTGGTGGGAGGGGAAGAAAAACAGCTCTAAAACCCATCCGAAGAGAGCACATCAGGAGAGGAAAAACCTCCCCATATTTACTCTCAGCAGACTATTAAACAACACCAGGCTATTAATTTGGCTTTTGAGTCTTCACTAAAGCCCATAAAAGCGCACAGTTGTCAAATGGAGTTCATTTTAATTTCCTTTCAATCACAGTAAATTATTCAGGTGATAAATCAGCTGGGGCAGCCTCCTGGCTGTAATAGAAACCCTAATTCCTGGCTAATTATCCAGCCCATTGCTGCCAGCAGATCAATACCAGTCGGGAATGGAAAGGCCGCGGGGTCCGGGCGGGCAGGGGACAGCAGCACACGGGGGGCTGCAGGGCTGACACAGCTCCTGGGGCTACATGGAGACTGCTGGTCTGGGGGTCTCCCTGCTCCAGGTAGCCCTTGGGTGGCCCTTGGGTGGCCCTTGGCTGTCCTGTCCTGTCCGACAGGATGCAGAGCTGGTTGGGTGCTGGTGAGCAGCAAGGGAGGAGGGGTGGCATGGACCAGGAGAGTTAAGGGATGAGGGTGGGCTGGGTAGCCCCCAGAAGGGTAGCCCCCAGTGTGTGGTAACCCAACTGCACACAGAGCTGAGGTCTTTATTTATTCCTGCTTTGTGAGGAAAGGAGTGCTGGGTGGTAAATCCACATACTCATCCCGTTTCGTGCCGTCAAGATCCTCCTTTATGGGTTAACACCTTACCACTGCCAGTCTCACTGGTTAGCTGTACTCCCTGCTTCTGTTCTCTTAAATCAAAGTGCATGTTCAGTGAGGAGTGGTCTTAATTGAGGAGGGGGTATTTCTTGAGCTGGTGGTCTCCATCTCCCACTGCCCTCTTTAGTTTCTGTTGGGTTCTGCTGGCCTCATGCCCTGTGGCACGATGTTTCTTCTGTTATCTCCCATGGTTCCTCTTCAGAAGGTGAATGTTAAGGTGTGCAAGCTGGGGTCCTCTTAGCTCAGTTCTTATTATTCCTGTAACTCCTCGGGGCTGTTGTGTAAGCCTGCACCACCTCCTGCTGTTCCTCAGCAATATTCCCTGTGTCCCCAGCTGGTGCTGGAGCCCGGCAGGTTCGAATGGCGACACAGGGTCCAGTCGGAAGCCTGTGGGTAGTGGTGTTCCCCAGTGCTGGGCTGAGTCTTGTTCAAAGTCTTCACGAATTACCTGGATGAAGGGACAATGTCCCCAGAGCAGGCTGGCTCATGTCCCCGGGCTGGGAGGGATCCCCCGGGGAGCTCCGCTGCCGTTCGGCGAGGCCTGGGACCCCCACGTCCCGTGGAGGCAGGGGCAGGGCCTGTGTCTGGGCAGGTCAGGGCCTGACTCCCTGGGAAGCAGCTCTGGCTGCAGGAGCAGGACCTGGGAGCCCTGGCGTTAGTCAACAAGTCAACCTGGAGCTTGCAGGTGGTGGCCAAGAAAGCCAATGGCATCCTGGGGTGCCTGGAGAAGAGGGAGCTTCTTCTCCCCCTCTGCTCTTCCCTGGTGAGGCTGGGTCAGAACTGTGCCCAGTCTGGGGGTCCCCAGTTCAAGAAGGAGAAGGAGCTACTGGAAAGGATGCTGACTGGAGCACCTCTGTGAGGACAGGCTGAGGGACCTGGGTCTGATCAGCCTCGAGGAGAAAAGACTGAGGGGGGGTCTTATCAATGCTTATCAATACCTTACTGATGGTTGTCAAGAGGTGGAGCCAGGCTCTTCCCAGTGGTGCCCAGTGACAGGACAAGGGGTGCTGGAAAAAACTCCTTTGCTTTAAGGGTGGCAGAGTCCTGGCCCAGGCTGCCCAGGGGGGTTTGCAAAATCTCCTTCCCTGGAGACATTCCAAACCCACCTGGATCCCATGCTGTGCCACCTGCTCTGGGTCACCCTGCTCAAGCAGAGGGTTGGGCTGAGCATCTCCAGAGATCCCTTCCAAGCCCCCCATGGTGGGTGCTGGGATTCCCTGGATCATAGAATCACAGGATGTCAGGTTGGAGGGGACCTCAGGGATCATCTGGTCCAACCCTTCTGGTATTATTGTTTATCTGAGATGTCCCAGGACCCTGCTGAGCTGAGACTTTCAACTTTCCATCCCTTCTCTGGACACTCTCCATCCCCTCAATGTCCTCCTGGTCCTGAGAGGCCCAGAACTGACCCCAGGATTGGGGGTGCAGCCTCACAAGTACCCAGCACAGGGGGATGATAAAGGAGAAAAGAAATGTCTCATGGTCTTCTTGCTGAAAATCAACTTCTATGGGTGAGATGGCCCAGGTGGGTGGGGTGACCCCAGGGATGCCCCCTCTGCCTCCTCATGTCCCTGCCTGAGCTTGGTGCCCCTTCCTGCTCCTGCCTGCTGATCATGACCATTTCCCCTCATCATCTGGGCAGCCCAGGGTCAGGATTTATCCAGCAAACTTTTCCAGAACGTGGCGAGGAGCATTTCCAGGGGTCTGCAGTACCCAGGGTATGATGCTCAGGGATGGAGCCAGGCAAACTGTGTGGGTTCTTGCTGTGTGAGTAAACCCACCAGCTTTTTATTGCCCTCTGGGTATTTTGGTCAGGTTACAGTGACTCAGAACCTGTAGAAACTGACCAAAAAGTGGGTGGCAAGAGGTGCTGGGCTGTGCCTGCTTCTTGCTGCTCTCCTTCAAACCCCTCTGGAGGAGCACAAGGACGTGGGGCCTCAGGGATCTGGGAGGTGTTTGAAGGACCAGAAGTGCCCTGGGGGCTGTGCCCTGGGTTGGTGCTGGTCCCACCTTGGGCTTTGTCTGGGGACCACCTCTGGTGCTGGGGATCCCTGTGTACCTGGAGGACTCTCTGTGCCCTTCTGCCTTTGCCCCGTCACAGAGGGGGATCACAAAACACTAAGGATCACAAAATCCCAGAGTAATTTGGGTTGGAAGGGACCCTAGAGCTCATCCAATCCCACCCCCCTGCCATGGTCAGGGCCCCCTCCCTCCAGCCCAGGGTGCTCCAAGCCCCATCCAACTTCAACACTGCCAGGGATGGGGCAGCCACAGCTGCTGTTGGGATTTGCAGTGCACTCCTGGGTCTCACCACTGCTTTTCTCCTCCTGAATGCTCTCATGACCATGGGTGACAATATAAATCCTGTGTTCAGGCTTGGAGGGGGGCTCCCTGGGGGCCAGAAGAAGGATGGGGAAGCAGGAATGGGGTGTGATGGTTTCACCCCCTGAGGGCTGGGAAGCAGAGTGTGGGCATGGCATGGTTGTGGTGGCATTCCTGATGGGTGACACCATAGGGGATGCTGTGCCCATCATCATGCTTCATCTCTCTGGGTGCTTTACACCTGGAGTTTGGTGACAACAACAGAACATGACCTCCAGCAGGAGCTGATCTTCTCCAGGTGACCAGGACAGGGGTGGGAAATGAAACTTTTTCTCCTCCTGTTATCCAGGCAGAAGTGTCCACATTTCATTGCAATCTGGGAGCTGGCTTTGAGTATTTTTATGTCTTTCTTTTCATCCTGGGTCTTTGTGATAAATAGCAAGGTGGTTTTTTGGCTTTTTTTGTTTGGTTGTTTTTTTTTGTTTGTTTTTTTTTTGTTTTTTTTTTTTTGTTTAGAGAATTGAACCAGGTCTATCATATCAGCAAGTTTTAAACAAAGCCCCTGATCTTGGTCTTTAGTGGAGCCTTGTTCCAAGGTTTCATGTCACGATCATAGAATCACAGGATATCAGGTTGGCAGGGACCTCAGGGATCATCTGGTCCAACCCTTTGATATTATTGTTTATCTGAGGTGTCTCAGCACCCTGCTGAGCTGAGACTTTAAACTTTCCAGAGTAGGGGAATCCATCACATCCCCTGGGAGACCATTCCAGTGCCTGAATGTCCTCAGAGTGGAAAATTTTTCTCTTGTGTCCAATGGGAATCTCCCCAGGAGCAACTTGTGCCCACAGCCCCTCATCTTGTCCATGGGACTCCTTGGAAATAGGGAGTCTCCATCTTCTTTGGAGCCCCCTTTGAGCACTGTGCCATCAACAGGAACTGTCCCCAGAGGGGAATGGAAAGTCTGTTGTTCCAGATGAAGCTGTGGGCAGGAGCTGCTCCAGCAGCAGACTCTGTCCCAGTGTTGAAGGAGAGCTGTGGTTTTATGAGCCACCTGCCAGGTCTCTGGTGTTACACCCATGCCTTGTGTGTGAGTGAGATGATTTTAGTTGCTCACGTAGTCTTTGTCCCTTGGAAAAACAGTAAGGGATCCATCCGTGCACTTTGCGTGTGTGTGTGTGTGTTTAGATAAAAAAAAAATGGTCTGGAATAGTCCTGAAAGTGGTTTTCTCTGTGGGAAAAGAGAACCTTGCTTAGTGGCAGCAGTTGGCCAAGATTCTGTCATAACAAAACTGACCAACCTCCTTATGTCTACATTATCCCTGCAAGAGAGGGAGAGACAAATCTGTGAGTAAAGACACTTGATGGTTCCTGTGCTGAATGCCCGGGCTGCTCACGGGATGTTTGACTGGAAGGGCTTGGTACCAGCCCTGGAGTGTGGAACAAGACTTCTCCTCTTAGCTCCAGGTAAATCTCTGGATCCTACACCCTTAAAAGACTTTGGGATACAATTTCCACCCTCTGGTTTGGAAATGGCTGTTGTTCTGCACTCATTCCTCTGCACAGGCTCCCTCTGAACCTGTCCATCACTGCAGTCAACAAAGATGGGCATTCAGGGCACATTCATTCCATGGCTGGTGAGCACCTGGGGGTCTCTGTGTGCTAAACAAGGACCCAAACTCATGGTGGTGGTGGGAATGCAGGAGGCCAGGGCATGAGCTGATGTAGGAGAGGCTTTGAAGGGTAGACAGGAGCTCCTCTTGTCCCTGAGCACAGTCAGGCAGGGAGGAGGTGCCCTGATAAGCTGTGTGCTCTCCATCCATGGTGTTTGTCAATACCCAGCTGGACAAAGCATGATCTGGTCAGCACGAAGCTGAATCTGCTTTGCAGGACCTCTGGAGGTTCCTTCCAGCCCCGATTATCCTGTGAGCCCAATGTCCATCTGACTGCTGTTCATTCCAACTCTTCTGATGAAACTTAATCAGCCTTCAGGTGACTGTGATGGAAATGGGAACAGTGTGGCTGGGGTGCCAGGGGGGCACCCAATGTGGGGGATATGGAGGGTGATTATGGGGAGCTGGCTGGGCTGGGGTGCCCAGGAGCTGAATCAACTCGCTCAGTGGAGGTGGTGGGTTTTCAGCAGAATGCCACGAGTTTGGGTGGATGATTGTTCAGGAAGGGTTTGGCTGAAACCACTGCAGAGGTGGTTGTGTGGTGACAAAAAGCAAGTGTGGAGCTAAGCCACTTGCAGGAAATAAGAGGGGCTGGTGTCAGCATTGCTGCCTGCTCACATGAGTGGTGGATGCTTAGAGCATCTGGAAGTGGCAGAATTTGCTGAAAGGAAAAAATAGAAATTAAATTTGAGAGGATGGGAATTCTCATGGAAGGAGATGAGCTGAACTTGCAGGGGGTTAGTTCCAGCCCTGCTCCCTTCACCTTGAAAATGCAATTGGGTGAGGGCAGCTGTGGAGAGGCAGGGCTCAGTCCCATCAGGTGTTGAGTTGGTCCAGACAAGCCACGTGTGGAGATGCACTTGGAGAGATGGAGTTCCCAGCCCAGGTGGAGCACTGTCTGTGCCAGGCTGAGGGTTACTGAGACCTGCCTGAATAATGGATCAAATGAAGGCAGACAAGGAGGTGTCAGCAGGTTGTGTGCCTGTGGGGTGGCTTTGGATCACTGCCCAGTGCTGAGGCTCGTGCTGGTGGCAGCTCCTGTGGATGGCACGTGCATGGGTGGTTCCCTGCAGGTGGGAGGTTGCTCTGTGGGTCTTGAGACCATAGAGAAAAGTTTGAAAAACCACCCCAAGTACACCTCTGGCATAGGAACCATTGGCTGTGGGGTGGGATGTGGGTTCCTCTGGGTGGTGATTCCTTGCTGTGAGGGTGACCATGTTTGCAGCCCAGGTTGTAGCCACAAAATGATGATTATTGCAACCATGTGTCTGGCTGAGCCTGTCCTCCCAGAAGAAGGTTTTGATAGCAAATGAAGTGTTTCAGTGAAACCTGTCATCTTTGATGTTTCTTCTGCACAGAAGGTCCCTTGCTGAAGCCTCTCAGAGCAGTGAGGAGGTACAGGGTGGTGGGGATGCCATCAGGCAGAGCCTCATTACCTCCTACCAGCACCCCATAGGTGCCCTGTGTGGCAACGTGTGGGTCAGCTGCTGCTGTTCTGCTCCATTCTCCATACTGGTGTGCAGACTATTTCTGACATTCCTGGGTGTTCTACCCAAAAATGAAGAGCAGGCAGGGTGCAAGGGTTGTTGAACAGATGCTCCCCTGCCTACTCCCCTCCAGGGCAGACCAACCTCCTCCTCCTTCTCCTCTGCTTGGTACTGGCTCCTCTGTCCTCAAACCTGCTTCTGGGTGGGCTTGGTTAATTAACAAAAATAGGGAAAAGCAGCTCAATGTTTGCCCATGGGACTGGGGGGGTTCAGGGCCTGTTAACCCTTTCCCAGGGTGATGGTGAGGGAAGCCCCACATTGCTCCCCAGATTTTCCTCTGCCAAGGGTTTCCCTTCTCACAGGGGACACCTGCAGCACAGGGAAGGGGAGGAGGGGTCTCCACACCCCTGCCTTCCTCAGAGCCCCCCTGGCACAGCCCATTTGCTCCACAAAATGCTTTGGTTGAGGAGTCCAAGCCAGGGGTTTTGCCCTGTGTCAGAGCATGGATTGTACCCCCGGGGTTCAGTACCTGCTGCCTCCCTAACCCCACACCCCTGGGGATCTGGAAGTGCTTGGAAAACCTTCTGACAACAAGGGCTGTCCTGTGTTGTTGGTTTTTCCAGATATACACCCTAATAAATAATTTATCTTGACATATTGTGGCCCTTTCCTTTCCAGCCTTGAGTAACAGCGAAGACACGATAGAGAAAATTTAGCAAATTATGTTTGTTTATTTGTGGCTTTTGGCTGTGGTTTTTTCCCTTGTTTTTGGTGAAGTCAGTTCCATGTTGGGGGCTCAATGGGGAACCCAGCATTGTAGGGAAAGTCACCACTCACACAATGGAAAACAGATGAATCCTGACCCCCGTGGGGTCACCCAGCTCCAAGGGACAACAGCAGGAAAAGTGAAAACCTTTTGGAGAACCAAGGGTCTGTGATTGTGTCCAGCTCTAAAAATGTCCTGAAATTTGGGAGGTTTTGAGTTGGTAAGGGCATGTTTCAGCTGGGTCTTTGGAAGATGCCACAAACCAGCAAAGTCACCAAAGAATCTTTCTGTGCTGGCTGCACCAGGAGCTGCACCAGGGCTGTGGCTGTGGCTGCTGGGGTGTTGTCCTGCAGCATGCTGGTCTGACACCAGTTTATTGTGCACAACATGGGACAGGAGACAGTGAGTGTGATGAACAGGTCCTCAGGGGTGAAATACCTTCAGAGAGCACATCAGAAAGCCTTTTGGAAATACAGATTGGCTGTTCTTGCAGTTTGGCTGAAGCCTCTTAAGGGTGAGGAGCCATCAGCAGGATGGATTGAAAATCTGGTGACATTGATGTAAACAGAAAACTTTTCCCCGTGAGGACAGTCAGACACTGGAATGGTCTCCAGGGGAAGGGGTGGATTCCCACACTTAGGAAAGTTTTAAGTCTCAGCTCAGCAGGGTGCTGGGACACCTCATATAAACAATAATATGAGAAGGGTTGGACCAGGGTATCCTTGAGGTCCCTTCCAACCTGACATCCTGTGATTCTGTGATTGATGCACACTCCCAGTGCACCTTCCTGTTTCTGCCTTGCGTCTATCCAGAGGGAAACACCTGACTCTGATGCTGGTTGCCTTTTTTTCCCTTCTCACCCAGGCTGCTGTGGAAGAGGAGAGGATGTGTGGAGGATCCTCTGTGTTGGAGGATGGTCCATTTCCATCCTCCTGTGGCTGAAGTTGTTCTGGGGTGCAGGGGAAGGTGTCCAGTTCCTGTCTGGAGAACCAACTGGTTTTTAGCAGTATCTTGGGATGGATGGTGTAAAGTGCTCATGTACTGGGTTTGCCCAAAGCTTTTTCTGCTTTTTCCACCAGGGTGGGATGTGTTACTCTGAAACCTCAGCTCCCTGGGGTGTGTGTCCATGAAGTGTGGATTTTTTGTGGAGGCTTCTGCTTGCCAGGCAGTAGAGAAGGACCCTGCTGGCTTCCTTCGGGACTGGGAAGGGGAAGCTGGGTATAAAAACATCTCCTCTGCCTGCAGGGTTCTGTGTTCCTCCCACCAGACCTTCCAGGAGAGGTCCAAGAACGTCTGGGCTGGGATTTGGCCAGTGTGGGAGCCCCTCGTCCCCACATGCACATGCCCAGACACCACGCACCCTTCTCAGGCCTTGCTTTTATTTCATCTGCGGCCTCTGACGAGGGAATAATAATAAATAGTAATATCAACACACACACACACCCCCAGCCAGCCCGGCCTGTTTTCTGTGGGGGTTTTGTTGCTCACCAGGGCAGGGTGAGTGTGCCTGTGCACACGGGTGTGATTTACTGGCCCGTGCAATGCCACATGTCTTTAAAATTACAGTGCCCATTTCCTGCTGAAATAATTTCTACAAAGAGAGGCTCCTATTACAGCAAGAGCAGCGTGGACGTCATGATTTATTATTATTTATGGTCCCAGGGCCTTGTTTATGCACGATGGGTTAGGTGCTCAGGATAGAAATGCCATTATGCAAATGACATTGAATGTCCTTACTGAGCCTAAATAATTTTTGTGTTGGACGATTAAACCTCATCTGTTATTGATATGGGCTGCAGTCGGGCTATTAAAGAGTCCCAACAGTACTTACTCCCAGTAATGGGAAAATTGAGAGGAAGAGGCTAAACAATTGCCTCAAGTGTGCTGTGATTGTCTGGTAGGAGTGGAACATAACGAACCCCCTGAATGGAAATCGTGTTTACTACTTAGGGATAAATAAAAAGGGAGAACATGCAATAAATTACGCTTCGCGATGTGAATCGGCGCACCAGAGAATTTGAGTACTTTCCATTTAGTTATTTGATTTTTTTTTTCTTTTTTTCTTTTTTTTTTGTAAGGGGGTGTGGGACATGGATGCTGGGAGCAGGCAGGAGGAAGGAGTCCCCGTGGCTGGGGAGAGCTGTCCGCCTTGACACAGCTGTGCGGTCACATTTTGATCAGTGTTGATAGCTTATGAATTCCAAAATTGACAAAATTTACAGAAAAATGAGGATAATCCATCTTCCTTAGCAGCCTGTCAGGAGCTGGCTATACTTCATAATCTTCAATTACAGATACTATTTTCAGACATTTACATGCAGATATTAGAGCAAAATGAAAATGAGAAACAAAAGCCTGAATGGAAATGCAGCTATTTATATGTATAAAAGAAAAAAAAAACCCAACAAACGGGCAGGTAAATTCCAGGCTGAGATTGGGCTTGGGGGTCCCTTTGGAAAACCTGAGGAGGACTGTGTCTGCTTACGTATTTCATGGTGGAGATGTGAAACCTAGCATGTCTTTTCCTACATGCAGATCATCTGAAGATTGGGTCAAAAACAGGTCAGTTATCCTGAAGCATGAGGGTAAGAGTGTTCATGGCAGGGTGCACCAGCTAATTCCCACTCTCTGCAGAGGAATCTCTGGGGATGTGCACAATCCTAATTGGATTTGTGCTAAAAGTGAAGCACAGCTGGTATATTTTTTTCCTTTTTCCTTTTTTTTTTTGAGAAAAACATACATGTTTTGTGACAGGCAGGTTCAGAAATAATTCTCCTTAAACTGAAGGAAAAAACACTCAAATCAAACTTCTGAGCCCCATGAGATAACGAAGAGCTTGATGCTGCCAAAAACAAAGAGAAAACAGGGGTTTGGCCCCAGTTAGCCATGGCAGCAGCTTTTACTCCACGGCAGTTTTGGTGGAGTGGTTAAATTAAATTTAAAGCATTATGACACGATGGCTTGGGAGATCCTCCCTGTGAGCCCCTCCTGGCTGCTGCAGGGAGCAGGGGGCTTGGTGGTGACACAGGGCTGTGTTGGTGAGATGGGTTTGGTGTTGGTGACACAGGATTGGTGCTGGTGACACAGGTTGGTGCTGGTGACACAGGGTTGGTGTTGGTGCCATGGTGTTGGTGCTGGTGACACAGGTTGGTGTTGGTGACACGGGGTTGGTGTTGGTGACACAGGGCTGTGTTGGTGACACGGGGTTGGTGTTGGTGACACAGGTTGGTGTTGGTGACACAGGGTTGGTGTTGGTACCATGGTGTTGGTGTTGGTGACACAGGTTGGTGTTGGTGACACAGGTTGGTGTTGGTGACACAGGGTTGGTGTTGGTACCATGGTGTTGGTGTTGGTGACACGGGGCTGTGTTGGTGCCATGGTATTGGTGTTGGTGACACGGGGTTGGTGCTGGTGACACAGGGTTGGTGTTGATGACACGGGGTTGGTGTTGGTGACACAGGTTGGTGTTGGTGACACAGGTTGGTGTTGGTGACACGGGGTTGGTGCTGGGGACACAGGGTTGGTGCTGGTGACACGGGGCTGTGTTGGTGACACAGGTTGGTGTTGGTGACACGGGGTTGGTGTTGGTGACACGGGGTTGGTGCTGGTGACACAGGGTTGGTGTTGATGACACGGGGCTGTGTTGGTGACACGGGGTTGGTGTTGGTGACACAGGTTGGTGTTGATGACACGGGGCTGTGTTGGTGAGATGGGGACAAGCTGTGTTCCTCCCAGGGATCTGAGGATGAGGAGAAGTCAGGCTGTCTGCCCGCTCTGCTCATGGTGTCTGTTGATGGTCTGAGCACCCTCACGATGCATCCCACCCCGTGCCACCTGCACAAGGGCACAGGAGGCTTTGTTTCCTTCCTGCTGCTATGCAGGTGGGATTTGGGAAGCTGAGCAGATCCTTTAAAAAGCCACAACCCACCCAGAGACCCCCTCTCCTCCCCCAGCTAGCCCCAAGCCCTGTCAGGGGGTGTCCCAGGTCCCCACAAGCTGAGCAGGATGGGGCCCAGGGGGGGCACACCAGACCCTGTCCTGCCTCTCCCTTGGGTTGGACCTTCTTGGTCTCTCCTTTTGGCTATTCCTGGTTTGACGTGTCTGTGTTTTCTCTCCTCCATGCTATGGCAGTGGTGCTCCATGCTGATGAGGCAGTGCGTGGTACAACCCCAGGCAGTCATTTTTCAGGTAATTTCCAGGGTACTGAACACCCAACTCTTGCTTTTTCACCTCCCCAGCAGCAGCTCAGGCTTCCCACGGATGGACCCCAACAGACACCCCCCCTCCATCCCTTCCCACCAGTGGAGGGGCCACATCTGAGCCCCCCAGCAGCCCGAGAGGCTCTTGGCGGGGGGGGATGTCAGCAGAAGGGTCCCAATGGGGCTGTGATGTGAGGGTCTGCTCCAGGAGGGTGCTGGGGTCCCCGTCAGGGGTGAGGTGCTCTGACAGCCATCAGTTCAGAAGTTAGCAATGGAAAGGTTGAGTTTTATCAGCACTCAATTGTCAACCAACTTAAAGATTAAGAATTTATTCCAGTGGAATGTGTTATGACAGAAACAGAGACTCAGCTGCAGCTTCAAGAAGGAGAAGGTTTGCACTGACTGGTGGTGAGGCATCCTGAACCAAAACACAGGCAGAAATAATTTGTGCCCCATGAGCTGCACACCCCATCTTGTGTGTTTGGACACATGGATCAGGCGAGGGATGGACAGATGGATGGATGGATGGATGGGGCCATCCTGGAGCTGAAATTTCCTTGAGTGTGGAGTAGATGGTTCTGATCTGTTGGGATTCCCCAGTGGGTGACAGCTGAGACTGATGAGGATGAACCTGCCCAGGCTTTCCCTCAGAGGGTCCTTGAAGGATTTTGAGCCTGAGAGGTGTCCCAGCCCAATGGAGGTGGTGGTCACAGCCTGATGCCATCCCAGGAGGGGTCCAAGGATCTCCCTGGGAATGGCTGCTCATAGGGTCTGAGAATGACAAAGGTGAAACCCAGCTCAGGTGGTGAAATATCCCACTGCTTTTCACCTGGAACCTGCTAAATTCTGGAGTTCTGGTATCATCCCTGTGGGGGCCACCACCCAAGTACAGACACAGCAGGCTGTCAGGAGGTGATGGACCATCTCCACCTCTCCAGGAGATCAGACTGGGAGCAGAGGATGCAAAAACTCCTGGACTGCAATCCCTGGAGAACAGGGGAGCAGGAGGGCTGCAGGAAGCAGCCAGTGGTCACCACAGTGAAGTTTCTGTGAAGAAACCCCTTCCTGAAAGGGTTGTCAGGGCCTGGCCCAGGCTGCCCAGGGCAGGGCTGGAGTCCCCATCACCCCTGGAGGGGTTTCAGCCCCTGGAGATGTGGTGCTGAGGGACAGGGGGTGGTGCTGGCCTGGGCAGTGATGGGGGAACACTTGGACTTGATGACCTTTAAAGTCTTTCCCAACCAGGAGAATTCTGTGAGAAAACACATGGATTGAGATAAAGGTTGGTTGGTACTGAAAGGGAAAGCTGTGTGTACAAGGAAGAGCAAAGCAAGTTCTGTTTAATATCTTTATTGATGATTTAGGTGAGGGGATTGAATCCATCATCAGCAAATTTGCAGATGGCACTAAGCTGGGGGGGAGCTGTCTCTTANTACGAGGGATAGTATGCATCAAAACTGTTCCTTGGAATACACCAAACCTCAGAGAAAAGCCCTAATTGGTCAATGGTTTCCCTGAAAGCAGTCTGAGCCATCAAATCATGGAATCATTGAATGGTTTGGGTGGAAAAGGACATGAAAGATCAGGTAGTTTGGAGCCTCCAACCATGGGCAGGGACACCTCCCACCAGCCCAGGTTGCTCCAAGCCCCATCCAGCCTGGGCTGAGACACTGCCAGGGATGGGGCAGCCACAGCTTCCTTGGGCAACCTGGGCCAGGGGCTCACCACCCTCACTTCAAAGAATTTGTGCCTCGTATCTCATCTACATCTCCCCTTTTGCAGCTGGAAATTATTTATCCTGGGGACCGAGGGTGGGCGCAGCGTGGCAGAAAGGGACCTGGGGGTTTGGATTGACAGGAAGCTGAACATGAGCCAGCAGTGTGCCCAGGTGGCCAAGAAGGCCAATGGCATCCTGGCCTGGATCAGGAACAGCGTGGCCAGCAGGTCCAAGGAGGTGATTCTTCCCCTGTACTCAGCCCTGGTGAGGCCACACCTCGAGTCCTGTGTCCAGTTCTGGGCCCCTCAGGTCAGGCAGGAGATTGAGGTGCTGGAGCAGGTCCAAAGGAGGGCAACCAGGCTGGTGAAGGGACTGGAGCACAGATCCTATGAGGAGAGGCTGAGGGAGCTGGGGCTGTTCAGCCTGGAGAAGAGGAGGCTCAGGGGAGACCTCATCACTCTCTACAACTCCCTGAAAGGAGGTTGGAGCCAGGGGGGGGTTGGTCTCTTTTCCCAGGCACCTCTCAGCAAGACAAGAGGGCATGGGCTGAAGTTGTGCCAGGGGAGGTTTAGGTTGGATATTAGAAAGAATTTCTTTATGGAGAGGGTGATCAGGCATTGGAATGGGCTGCCCAGGGAAGTGGTGGATTCTCCATCCCTGGAGATACTTAAAAAGAGACTGGATGTGGCACTCAGTGCCATGGGCTGGGAACCACGGGGGGAGTGGATCAAGGGTTGGACTTGATGATCTCTGAGGTCCCTTCCAACCCAGACAATTCTGTGATTCTATGATTCTATGATTCTATGATTCTATGAACCCATTCATCACTTCCCATCATCCAGGGGGTGTCTGGACAGGACAGGACAGGAGGGCTCCATCAGGCCTGAGGGTGACTGAGGAGGACAAACACCATCACCCTGGACATTCTTTCCCCCAGCTCTGGCTGTGGAGAGTTGACCCCATAAGGTCTGGGATGTCCCTTTGGTCATCTGGGGTTGGCTGTCCCTGTGCTGTCCCTTCCCAGCTTGTCCACCCCCACACTAACAAAGCTTGGGAAGCCCTGAAGTCCATGATTTCATCCCAACCAGCAGAGCCATCAGTGTTCATGTGACAGCTGCTTGCTCCTGACACCCAGTCTGGGTGGTTGGTGCTCCAAGCTTGTGGTGCTCCCAGATGGTTGTGGTGGGGAGGTGAGACCTGGTCCTGCCTCCTCCCAGGTCTGGGGATGGTGTGTGCCCTTCTCCAGACCAGAAAACCAAGCAAGGACAAGCTCTTCCCTCTGCTGTCCCATGGAGCTGGTGTCAGCCCTGGATGTCTCTGCAGGGCTGCAGCTGTGATGTGGTTTCTCTGGTGTCTGTCAGATCTGGGCTTCAGGAAGGAAAAACCCCAGTGGTGTGGTGGCACATCCATGTACCCCGGGGAAGGAGGGACTGCAGGCACAGGAGAAGCTGGAGTGCTGTGAAAAATGCACCTTGGTAGGTTGTGGAGTGAAGAAATGGAGCTTTGGTTGCACTTTGAGTCATAGAATCCCAGGCTGGTTTGGGACTGAAAAGGACCTTAAACCTTCCATGATCAGGAACACTTCCCACTTGACCAGCTTGCTCCAGGTCTCATCCAACCTGGCCTTCAACACTTGTAAAAAGGAGAAAGAAGGAAGGCTGGGACCATGGCTGGCATCCTCTGTAGGGGAGGGATGCTCCAGGGCTGTCCTCCCTGAGGAACAGGACCTGAAGCAGAGGAGTGGCCATGCCTGTCTTTGAGGCAGTGGTGGCAGGAGAAAGAGGCAAGGGAAACACGAGGGCATGGAGGGTGTTGGAGGAGGAATAAGGTTTCCTCTGCAAGAGGGGTGATGGAGAGGAGATGTGAGGGAGAAATCCATTGGGGTGAGGGTGCTGAGCCCCAGGTTGCCCCCAGAAGCTGTGGCTGCCCCATCCCTGGCAGTGCTGAAGGTTGGATGGGGCTTGGAGCACCCTGGGCTGTGGGAGGGGGCCCTGACCATGGCAGGGGTTGGAACTGGATGAGCTTTAAGGTTCTTTCTGACCCAAACCAAATTGGGATTCTAAGAGTCTGTGATGTTTAATGCAAAGGTTAAGGAGGAGCACAGGAGAGGGGTGATGTCCAGGAGCTCCCGTGGAGCTGATCCATGGGCTGGGTGAAGGGACAAGGTGGTCACTGCTGGTCACTGGCACAAAGTTTGTGCCACACTTCTCTGCAAGAGGTTTGTGTGTGGGATGCTCCAGGGGGACAGCGTGGACCTGTGCCTCAGGCAGACTGTCTCCTCAGGAGGCAGAGGGGTGGTACCTCCCTGCCAAGGGGGATTATCCACCTGGATTCCCATCCGTGTGCAGGAGAACTGAGCAGCAGAGGCACAAGCAGATAGATTGGACACAAAGAGCTTGTGGCAAATACCAGGTTGTGTGCTTGGACCCTTCCCAGAGGCATGCTCACTCGGGTTGCTTAAGTTTTTTGTTTTTTTTTTTAAAGGCTAACTTTTTAATTTGATCACTCAGGATAAGCACAGGGTCCAGGGCTCCCTGTGTTGGTTCTGCATTGTATGACCTCACAGGGGTTGCTCTCTGGGCTGTCATCCTTTGCTTGAAGGACTTCATCCTCTGGTTGTTCTGGAGGTGTTAACCATCTCACAAATGGGGCAGGAAAAGCACAAACAGAAACCAGGGAAAGGAAGAACTTTGCAAGGAAACCTCCCAGTTCTGCGTGAGTGGTCCTGACCATAACAAAGCATGGGGAAAGGCAGGTGGAGATGAGATGCCTGCCACGTCCTTGGAAGCCCTTTGGGGTGTACAGGTTGGCTGTACCTGCTGTATTTTGCTGTAGCTGCATGGACTTCAAGGTGGCAGGACAGACAGTCTGATTCCTGAGGACCTGCACTCACTGACCATAGCTCCAGCTAATGGGATCACAAGATTCCCATGAGATGAGAGAACATCCTTAACGCAGCCAGCTGGTTTGTTTTTCAATAACTTGGCTTCAGAATCCACCCACTAAACAGACACTTTATCCACGTGCACTTTGTTCCTCATGGGATGGGGAGGAAATGCAGCATTCCCAAGGAAAAAAGGGAGTGGAATGGGACACCCTGTTCCCACATGCTCACTGGTGTTCTGCCCTTTGTGTGCCACCACTGGAATGAGGAGAGTTCGGGTTAACTGGCATGGATATTTTTCTCTAACAGGAAAGTAACTTGAAATCAGCAGTTACAGCCCTGTTGGTTACCTGGATTCGCTCTTTAGGGAAAGCCTTGCTGCAAATGGATGGGTTCTGGGTTCAGTTTCATACAGAAAACCCATTCTGGAGATCTCCAAGAGCATGGTTGCTAGGCACAGCCCCACCTGTAGAGCATTTTGAATGCTGAGCAGCCCCGTGTCAATGGGTGCTGAACAAAGGACATCTGAGTTCTGCCTTACATCTGCTTCTTGTCATATGAGGCAGAAGCTCTGGAACAAAAGTAGATTTATTGTTGCTAAAAATGCCTTTTGTTTCTTTTTCTTTTCCCCCCCAGGCGACAGAATACTCAGCCATGGCATCACTAGCTGGTGGATTAGATGACATGAAGGCCAATATAACCAGCCCTACTTCTGCAGATTTGGGAGCCAGTGTCCCCGGGCCTCAGTCCTACCCCATTGTCACAGGTGAGAGTCGGTGTGAGGTGTGAGGTGTGCACTGGAGGGCAAAGACCCTCATGGACTCATGTCAGATGTGGAGTCGTTTGCTCAAAAAGTCTCTCTTGTTTTCAAATCAGCAGTGGTTGCTGGGAGACAAAAGGCGAAGCCTCCATCCCTCTGGAGATGGAGAATCCCTCAGGATCCTTCCTTGCATCCTGAGTACCCCCGTGTCACCAAGAGCAGAATATTTGACTCCACTTTAGGGCTTTATTGCTTGTTTTCCTTGAAGGTTCCTGGTGTGTTTGACTGGATGAGATTTTTAAGACAGTTCAAGCTGCACTGAAGTGGGGGAACTTTTGATTCCTGCAAGTGCTCGTGTTTTGGACCATGTCTGGGACTGTAACTGTGCACTAAGGCTGAGCATTCAATGCAAAGCAAAGGTTGGTTGTTCAAGGAATGCAGCATCATCTGTGTTTGTTCAGCAGGCAAGGGGTGACAGTGAAGGAACAGAATTTGATAAGTGATTTGGTCACCTCATTTTTTGGAAGGAGATTGTCCAGATGGCAAGAGCATGATAGAATTGTGCCCTGAAGGAATTGTAGGAATCAGAAAAAAAGGATTTTAAAATGTAAGGCTCTGTGTTTCAGGTGCATTTTACCTCTGCTATTTCTGTCATTGTGTCTAACCCACATGGATTTCACCTCTGGATTTTCTCCATTTTGCCAAAGACTGGATTTACATGATTATTTTGTTGCTAGAAGGGAAGGTGACACTGTTGTTTTGGTAGAGCATTATGGCATCTTGAAATCTTGTTTATCAGGAGAGCAGTCCTGAAAATGGCTTTTGTTGGAAAATTGTTTTAAGCCAAGATGGCATCAGTCTTTGGCTCTTCTCCCCAGGAGTCTGTGAGCATTCAAAAGAAATTAGAGTCACCTGAACTGTAAGGTTGTGCTTGTGCTGAAGTGGGAGTGGGGAGAATCCTTGAGTTAACTGCCTGGAGCTGGGTGTGTGGCATGAGCAGTAGACTCATAGGTGAGAGAGGTGTCTAGGGATGGATGGATGGATGGATGGATTGGTGTGTGGACATGAAGAGGGATTTCTGGGCTTGTGTGTCTTACAACAGGTAGGGAGGCAGAGCTTGGTATGGATACATAGATCAACAGATTCATAGCACAGGAGGAATCTAGAAGAAGTGTAAAAGAAGGAACATGAGCTGTCATGTTTGGGGTCAGACTGCCTGTGAAAGTCAAAGAGAAATGTCTCCTAAGAAATGTCTCCTAATTGTTCTGTAGTTGTTTGCCACAGAGGTCCCTGTATCTCTCTGGAGCCTGAGGTTCTGCTCATTGCTTGTCACCTTGGGACATCATGGGTGTCCTCTTGCCCCTTGTTCACCTCTGGCTGTTTGCTCCTTTATCCCAGTCTGTGTCCCCAAGCCAAGCCTGGTGCCTCTTGATGTGTTACCTTGTTCTTTTACCCTGTTTTAAGCACTTTTTGTCTTCCCTACATTACTGCCTCCTTGGAGTTTGGTGAGTTGTCTGACCCATGTTTGTTAGAGCAAAACTGGCAGCAGAACTGACCCTGTGGAGCTCCGTGTGGGTTTTCTGTAGGTTCTCCCTGTGATGTTGCCTACACTTGAGCAAAAGCTCCAAGTGTGAGGTTTATGAGTTCCCATCAGAAACGTGGAGCAGACTTCATGGGTATCATGTGTAGAAAAGACCTGATGTTAGTCTTAAATGTGTCAGGGTGAGAGCTATGACAGAACATGTTTTTCAAGGCAGCAGGTATTTATATCTTTAAATCTGTATCACTGTAGCTCTCTCACACCTGCTTTCATAAAACTTGGATTTACACCAGCATATCAAAACTTCTTTAAAACTCGGCCTTTTGATATATTTTTTGGAAGAGGTCATCTAGCTGCTGTCCTCCCTTCTCCTTTTGGAACACCCACAAAAGTTGTTTTGGGCTGTTCTGGGAGTGCCCAGAAGCCCTGGCACGACCTGGTCCCTGTAGTATTGGGCACACACCCTACACCCAAGTCCTGGTCCCTGTCCTGAGGATGTCCTCAGGAGCCTGCAGGCTGATGGGGCAGGAAGATTGAACCAGCAAGACACACTTGGAAATGTGCATGGCATCCAAGGTACAGCGTGCATGGTGATGCCTTTGTCACCAGACCTCTGGACAGACTTCTCCATGTTCTCTTCAGAATTAAGTCACTTTTTCCCTCATATGCATCTTTTCCCACCATGTTTCCTTGGTGGCATGGGGGATGCTGGAGAGGAGACGTTTATTGACCCTTTTCTCCTTGTAACCAAAAGCTGGAAGGGGGGAGATGGAGAGGAGAAATCCTTTGGGGTGAGGGTGCTGAGCCCCAGGTTGCCCCCAGAAGCTGTGGCTGCCCCATCCCTGGCAGTGTTGAAGGTTGGATGGGGCTGGGAGCCCCCTGGGCTGTGGGAGGGGTCCCTGACCATGCAGGGGGCTGGAATCAGAAGATCTTCAGGGTCTCTTACAACCCAAACCAGTCTGTGATTCTGGGAGCTTTTTTGTTGCCTGTGGTCTGCCCAAAGCTGAGGGGGAATTCAGTGGTTTCCTGGTGCTAACCCAGGGCTGAGTTGGGTGGCTGATGGTGGGTGGTCAGTATGGCAGATAATACCTGATAAGGTTTCCTTGGTATCAGCCCTGCTTTAGGCAGGCACTGACTCATGAAATTAGTTCTTTCAGAGACAGATCCTGGACCTTGGACCCTCGTCCAGCAGGCAAGATCCTGATCCTTACAGATCCATGGGAGCATTTCTCTTGAGAACTGCTGCTGGCTGGAGGAGGAATGGCCAAGCTGAACCCCAGTCTTTCCTTCCCATTCAGGGAGTTGAGTTGCTTTTTATTTCTTCACCCCTTTTTTGAGTGTTTCTACTCTTCCTCACTCCAGGTGGTCTGCACTGTGGTGTGTCCAAGCATAAGCTTTATTTGATCTGCCTTGTATGGGCCATTTTTGGTGTTGGTGCTCTGAGGCAAACAAGTACTTTTTGTGCCCAACAGAACCAGTTATGTGAAGTTTAGAAGCAAAAATGAAGCTCCTAGCACATACCTATAAGGAACACATCATGAAATCAACACTCATTTTCACATTGAAGACAGTGACTTTAGAGAGGCAAAAAAATGTGGTACAGGGTCACAATTTCATTAATGTGAGGTCCTGCCACAGTTTAACACTGTCCCAGCAATTAAACCCAATTACAGATGCTCTCTGTTAATCCCCCTCTCCTCCCTGATAAGGAAAGGAGAGAGAATAAGGGAAAGAGACTGATGGGTTGGAAACTAAACTACACAGCTTTAATGAAACAGTAATGATAAATAGGTAAAATTACTAAATATATACAAATATACAGGAAAAGATTGATCCCAGGTTCCTCCCCCCTTTCCCCCAATAACTCTCACATCACCACGGAGGCTGCAGGGCAGCCCTGGGAAAGTCCAGGCTGGAATCCTGGGGTCAGGAGCAGTCGGGAGCTGGAGGCAGGAACACACAGATTCAGGCTGGCATGGATCAGGAGCACAGGCAGAGGAAGGGATGGAATCCTCCCAGGATGCTGAAGCAAACAGGGACAGGAGAAGGAAGGGCAGGAAGAGTAGGAAGGGGCAGAAAGGTGTTGACCCTGGTGATCCCTCCAATTGATGCTGAGTATGAGGTGTATGGGATGGAATACTCTGTTTGGTCAGTTCTGGCATCTCTCTTGTCTGTTCCTCCCCAGAGGAGGGTTCAGGTGGGACCTCTTTACTCCTTCTGCAGGGTAAAATGTTCCTCAGAGCTGAGCAGTGTCCTGGGCTCTGCACCCCAGGCTCTGGCAGTAACTATAAACATCCAGTGGGATCAGTCCCAGGAGCAGACACTGTCTGAGAAACTTGCTGTTCATTTCAGCAAGTGCAGCTACTGACAAGAGACTGAGCTGAAAGCAAAAGGACAAACCAGAAAATCACCTTCATCCTGGCCCAAACCAGGATAGGTCCAAAACTGGCAGAGTTGAGGTTGCCCTGATAACTGCAGGGGGTTGGACTAGATGACCTTTAGAGGTCCCTTCTAACCCAAATTGTTCTGTGATTCCATGATAACAATTCTGAGAAATGGAATCTAGAATCTTCTGTTGGCAATTCCTGGGTCAAAAAAAGCATTTATTTTAACTTGTACATTGCTGTAGTAAAAAAACCAAACAAACCACAAAACAAAACCCCAACAAATCCAACCAAACAAAAAACAATGCCAAAATCTTCTCCTGGCAGATTCTGCAGCTGTAGTTTTCTCATTGGTGTGAGTTTAGGTCTTAAATCCAGATCTTGGTGACTGCAGTGGTAGAGCCTGGTTTCGTTAGGAAACACCATTTGCTCCTTAAATTCATTTTAGGAATCATGTCAGAGCAGGCTCTTTCCACTGATTTCTCCTCATTTTGAGGCTGGACATCCCTATAGCAAGACCTCCAGGTGGAAAAGAGAATTTTAGTGACAGGAATTTTTTGATGTGAAGTTATCTGAGGTTTTCTGTCTTGTTCCAGTGATCACAGGGGGAAAGAGAGGAGAATTTTGAAGAAAGTGAAGGAAAGGTTTTGATTTTCATCTGGAAAGCATTCTTAGATTTTTTTTTTTTTGGCTAATTGTCATAGCAATAGTAAAAAGTCTTCTTCCAAGGACTTTGTGTCCTATATTATTATTATGTGTCCACATATTCTGCATTACGTTCACATAATCTGTCCCTGTGTGGAAATGTTGATCGTTGTTGGAACATTATCACCAAATTATCCTTTCATTTCTGTGGGACTGTTTTTGAAGTGCAGGTTGGTGCTGGTAGATGTCTGGTTTCTAGTGCAGCACAATGCTAGATTTACAGTTTATCCCCTACATTTTACAGATAAAAGTGCAGATGCATTTTCCAATAATCTATTTGTCACTCCCAGTAGGGCCTGTCATGCTAAAGACTTGAAAAAAGGCCACATAAACTCCTGCAAGAGAGGCAGCCAATCTGAAAAACAAAAGTGTCATTTTTAATGACAGGACGGAGTCTTAACTGGGGCCCTGTTGAATTTTTTTTCTCTTTTTTTAAATGAATTCTTATCTTGCCATTAGAAAAGAACAAGTGCGTTTGGGAGCAAACGAGGCCACTTGTACCCCAACCAAGACACAGGCTATTAACTGTCTCTTTTGATGAGGTACAGCCTGGCTCTGCTGGGAGTTGGGCTGTGGATTTACATGTTAAATTTAACTATGGTAAACATGTTTTGGTGCAAAGTGCTTATAATAACAATTTGCATTTACATAGCATCTTTTTACTTACGGATTTTGCAATCTCTAATTAATTAAATCTGCTTCCCCCCCACCCCAAACACCACTGTGGTATGGGAAATAAATACAGTTTTAAATGGAGCAGCCACGGCAGGAGGATTAAGACAAGAGGTTCTGGTGGCCCTGTGCTGATCCTGATTGCAGCAGGGCTGGGACTTGCTCAGCAAACACACGGAGCATCCTCATCCCCTGCTCACCCCCATCCCAAACACCCCAAAAACACCCCAATTCTGCACAAGTGGGTGGAGCACACCCTGCCACCTCCATCTGCATCTTCAGTTGGGGGTGTTCAGCCTGGAGAAGAGAAGGCTGCAATGGGGAGACCTTAGAGCACCTTCCAGTGCCTGAAGGGGCTCCAGGAAAGCTGGGGAGGGACTGGGGACAAGGGATGGAGGGATGGGATGAGGGGACAATGGCTTCAAATTAGAGAAGAGCAGGTTTAGACTGGATGTTAGGAACAAGTTGTGTCCCATGAGGGTGGTGGAACAATGTCAGAGGTTGCCCAGGGAGGTGGCTGAGGCCTCATCCCTGGAGATGTTCCATGCTCTGAGCACCCTGATCTAATGAGGGTGGGACTGGATGGCCCTGAGGGGTCCCTTCCAAATTATTCCATGATTCTATGGACAGATGTTTTGATGGCATTTGAACAGCACGTAGAGCTGGTCCTTGGGGACACGTTTTAGTTGTGAGCTTACAGAGCTGGTCAGAGTTTGGACTGGATGATCTTGAAGGTCTCTTCCAATCAAAGACATTCTGTGATTCTGAGCATGGAAGGATAGAGACAATCTGAGGGCTGCTGCAGCTCTGGGTGATGGAGGGAAGGCCACCAGGACACATGCTGTCATGCCATCACCCAGAAATGGGAACGTTGGGAACATGCAATGGGAAGGACTTAAAGGTGTGAACCACTGGGAAACGGGAACACACAAAAGTCCCGAGCCTGGGGAGAGAAAACCAGAGGATCCAGATGTTTAGTGATGTTGTAGGAGATTTTGGGGAGAAGGGGGAAGTCTGCTGCCAAGTGGGAAGGAAAATTCTTGTTATTTTTTTTTTTACCCTCTTCTTTGGAAAAGATTTTCACGTAGTTCTGGCCTTGGAAAACACAGTGTTATTTATGAATAGAAATTTAATAAACCAAATTGGGGGGTTTTTGGTGATGAACCATTGCTTTTTTATGTATCCGTGTTACATCAGGAGAAAAATGTGTGAATTTCAGGTTTTGATGTAATTTCTCATAAAAATGCTGAACTGTAATGAAAACAACCTAAACCAAACCAAAAACACAGATAAAAGCAAAGCAAAATCAAAATGCATTGCGGGGGAAAAAAAAAAAAAAAGGTCACTGGCATTACTTAAAAATACAAGTTTCCTGTTTTTTGAGCTTGATGAAACCAACAGTGAGGAATATCACCCGTGGGAGCCCCATGGGATGCAGCAGGGACAGGGGCTGCCTGTGCTGCCACCAGCTTGACACCTGGCTGGGGATTTTCACAAGGATGTGGCAGGGAAGTGAATCCAGTGAGGGCAGGGAAGGAGTGCTGAGGTCCCTCTGGAGTTATCCTTCTTTTCATTGCACATTCTTTACGAGAACCTAAACTCCTTGAGCTCAGCTCTGTGGTGGCACTCTGAGCACTGACTCCTGGAAAGAGGACGTGGAAAGAGGTCTCAGCAGTGTCCAGGGACATCCCTGGGCCACCTCCTGCCCAGCACACCCCGTTCCTGGCAGCTCACCAGGGGGGAGCATCCTCTGGGAAGGCTGCACCACCAGGGCTTGGGGATCTGCAGGAGGAGGGAGGGTTTTGAGCAGCCTGGAGGGAAGCCAGAAGATGCTGCAGTAACCAACCACCAGGTCCATAAGACGTGTGGTACTGAGGGATGTGGATGGATCCCTTTGTCAGAAAATCTGGGATTTTTTGGTGCTAAGCAGCTCCTGTTCATCTGACAGTGTGTGGGGGGCTGTGGTGTCTCCATGCTTGGCCCCCCACAGAATTCCTGACTGCTTTGGGTTGGAAAGGACCTCAAAGCTCACCCAGTCCCATCCCCCTGCCATGGTCAGGGCCCCCTCCCACAGCCCAGGGTGCTCCCAGCCCCATCCAACCTTCAACACTGCCAGGGATGGGGCAGCCACAGCTTCTGGGGGCAACCTGGGGCTCAGCACCCTCACCCCAAAGGATTTCTCCTCTCCATCTCCCCCCTTCCAGCTCCAAACCCTTCCCCCTCCAGGCTCCCATCCCTCCAGGCCCTTGTCCCCAGTCCCTCCCCAGCTTTCCTGGAGCCCCTTCAGGCACTGGAAGCTGCTCTAAGGTCTCCCCATTGCAGCCTTCTCTTCTCCAGGCTGAACATCCAACCTTGGGGATGGAGAGCCACTGCTCCCCTGAGCTGTGTCACCTGGGGACTCAGAGGCAGGGCTTGCCCTCAGACCTCTGTTGAATCCTCCCTGTCTGTGGTTGCCCTCTAAGGTCCTCTGGCTGCAGCAGAGCTCTGGGGGGGTTCCCTGGGCCCTTGGAGGTGGCAGGGACATGCTGCAGCTTTCTCAGCATCACCATCCTCATCTCTGCCCCCATCACCAGCAGTGCTGTCCTGTAGGGACTCTTTACTCTGACCTTTGTAATTACTCCTGTCCAATCTTTCTTCATGTTTTCTTTTAATTATTTTTCCCTTTCTTCTCCCTCTCTCTCTTTTTTCCCCCCTAAAAACTCCACCACTCCTCTCCAGTGTATTAAGGATGTGAGTGAAATTGATGGCTGGAACGTCTCAAGTCTTTATGATGATGAATGACTTTCCCTGCCAAAGCTTTTATTGTCTGTGATTTGGGAAGAAGGGGAGCTGATTTATCGTGGCCGACTGTCACGCCGTTTAATACAGTTATAAATCCTAAAGCCCTGATGGGCACTGTGGACCAGGGACCTCCTCTGGACACTCTCCTCCCCCCCTTTTGACTCCCTGCTCTCTGTCCTCAGTGTGGCTCCTCAGAGGAGTGTGGGCAGGGGGTGTCTGGGCCAGGGTCTGGGCAAGCCCTGAGCATCTCACCCAGGCTGTGAGGCCCTGGTGGAAGGGGAGATGCCCCACCACCAGCCCCCCTGGAAGCATCCCTCCATCCTAGTGGGGCTGTGCTGGTCCTGACAGAATGTGGCAGAAGGGGAATCCCTCCTGCTGGGGCTTGGGAGCAAAATCCCACCCGCTGCAACCCTCAGAAAGTTGTGTTGGTTGAGGCTGAAATGTCCTAATTGCATTTTTCAAAGTGGCTTTGTCCGTGAGGCAGGGCACCTGTGGGCTTTGCAGGCAGGAGGGGTATGGGGCTGCCACCTGTGGTCGGTGTCACTGTTGGGGTTCACACACATGGCAGGAGAGGGTTGATGCACATGGAGGTTCTGTGGGGAGGTTGGGTTTTGGGGTTTTTTTTGAGAGCAAAAATCACATCAGAGCACTTTTGGGCAACCCAGAACTTTCCTGGGGAGAGGTGATGTATTTTCAGCAGAACATTAAGAGTTTTTTTCTTTTATTTTGTACTAAGACTCCCCATTCTCCATCTCATCCTGCCCCCTGGTCTGAGCTCACTGGAGGACACTTTCCATAAAGTCACCCACACATTTAATGTGTTCTGAACGAGCTGGTGCATCTGGCTGCCTGATGGGAGATGCAGCTAGACACTTGGAAACACAAACTTGGCCTTGCTGCTTCACAGGGCAGATGAACAATGCAATTTTGCCTTAATGGGATTTCAAACGAGGTGTTTCAGGTTATTCCAGATGAATAGAATAAGGTATTTCAGTATTGACAATTAAAATTATTTTTATGGAAAAATAGTGAATGTCAAGTATGTCAGCATTTCCATACCTTCACTTTTTCCATCACAGAATTCAGGTAAAAACACCTTATTTCAGCTTTTTGTCTTATTCCAGGATAAAAATAGCATTACTGAAACACCAGAAAATCATACTTGGGTTTTCGACCTGGACTTTGTCGAGTCCTAATTAAGATGTGTAAAATCTAGGGTATAAATATTTTTCCTGTGAGGAGCAGAAAACTGCTGATGACATTAGCAATGATCCTTAGATTGGAAATGTCTCCATCTCAGATTAATTCCAGATGCAGATCATAAATATTGATTCTTGTGAGGTGGAAGATTTCAGCATGGATTTAACATCTCTGCTGTACAGAGCAGTGGAAGATGCTGGAGTTGTTTTGTTTTGGTCTTTTTTGGTCTGTTTTGGTTTTTTTTTACCTGTCTATGCTTCTTTAGCTGCATGCCTTGTAGGTGCCCCCTCCCTGGAAGCTTTCAAGGGCTTGGACCAACCTGCCCTAGTGAAAAGTGTCCCTGCTCATGTTGGAGTGACATGGTCTTTGAGGTCCCTCCCAACCCAAACCATTCCATGACTCCATGAATTTCTGGTTGCTGGTACACCCTTCTCTTCCCATTCCTGGGTGCACCAGTGGCCTGCAGGTCTTGCCTGCTGGTGTTGGTGCTGCAGGGCTGCCCCACACTGGGAGCTGCTGGGATGGGGAAACCCTGGGTTGGGAAAGCTCTGGGATGACGAAGGCCTCGAATGGTGGAGGCACTGGAGTGATGAAGCCCAGGGGTGGTCAAGTCCTGGGCTGCCTGGAACCTTCCCAAGCTTTGGCAGCCCCTGGTGTCCTGGCACCACCAGATGCAGCATCCCCAGAGCTGTCTCTGAGTGGTGACATGACCCATGGACAGTCCTTGGGGCAGGTCTTGGTGAAGGGCTGCAAAGGTGGAGCTGGGGGCTGGCAGGATTGTGCCCCTCAGATTCTGATCTGAGTTCCTCCTCCTGCTCTCACTGCTCCCCAAAGCTCTCTGTATGTCACTGTTGTCCTTCAAAATGTGACTGGAAACACACATCCTCCTCCTTTTTATGGTCAGCCTGCCCTGAATCCCTCCAGGACCCTACCAGAGCCCTGGAGATGTGGTGCTGAGGGACGTGGGGTGGTGCTGGCCTGGGCAGTTGGACTTGATGATCTTCAAGGTCTTTTCCAACCTTTAGGGTTCTCTGGTGGTGGGAGCTGCCTCCTGAGCATCTCCTCCCTCCCCAGGGTACCTCCTGGCACTCGCAGAGGCTGCGGAGACCGGAGTGATGTGGAGAGACCCCCCTGCTCCAGGCTGCATTTGAGGTGTCTGTCCCTGGGGATAAGAGATTAATATTGGCTAAGGAGCTGCACGTGGGGTTGAAAACACGCTGGGTTTGGGTTTTTGAAGGACTAGAGGTTCTCCACCTCTCCCCACACATACCCATTGGTTTTCAGGAGCATCCATGGTCCCAGAGTACAATGCCACCAACGCTCTTTGGTTTTGTCCTGTAGCTCCTAGATTTTTTTTTCTTTTTCTTTATTTTCTTGTAGCTGCAGTGTCTGGGGTACACCCTGAGGAGTTTATAGTTCTTCACAAGCTGATACTAGTTTTCAGGTCCTCTTGGCTGCAAAGAGAGGCTGGCACAGAGCTGCTGGGTGCATGCAAAAATTCAAACACTTGGAAAAAAGGAACAAAAGGAAAATTATTTCTGGTAGCTCAGTCACTCTCTCATGGTTTCTGTGGCACATTGGGCAGCTGGCTCTGTGTTTGCAGGACCCCTTGGACCACAGACTTCTGGAGGTGCTGATCCTTTTGGTCATCCTGCATCTTCCCCATCAGCAGAGGCAGCCTGGGGAGCCCGCTGTGCCGCTCCCTGTGAGAAGGATTGCTGTGCTGCAGCAGGGAAACAATAAAGGGAATGTGTTGCTTCTGCACGCGTTAAGAGCACTGATCAAACCACATGAGATCCCATTTCAAGCATAATGTGCATTGGAGGGCAAAATTAGATTGAGAAGTAAATGGAGCCTAAAATTTCCATAGCTTTATTCGTCAGAAAGCTGTTTCATTGCGCGGTTTAATTCTACGAGTTCTTCCGTTTTCTGCTCGTAGCGTGCTGGCTGGAGTACACTTCACAAATAATGAGATGAAGAAAAAAATAATAAAATGACTCTTCTTTAATTTGGCAGTGGTTGTGAGGTGTGTCAGGGCCATGCAGACCTGGTGTGGGAGGGGATATATATATATATATATACATTCCTCCTTTCAGCAGGGAGATGTGCATTGTTTTGGGATATTTATTATTTTTCTTTTTCTTTTTTTTTTTTTTTTTTTTTTGTTTTACTATTTATTTCCTATTTTATGATTTTTTTTGGTGGGGTTGGACTAGATGAACTTCAGAGGTCACTCCCAACCCAAACTGCCCTAAGATTCCATTATTCCTGTTTAAAAGTAAAGTTTCATTTTGTTGCTGCTTGTAAAACAGTGCTGCACAGTGAGCTGCCCTTGTCCAAAGATAAACAGCATTTTCTAGGCTGAGCTCTGCCGTGGTGGCAAGCCCATTGTTTTTCTGTGAGATTTCTTTCCTCTCCCCGTTCAACGTGTCTGTTTGACAGGAGGAGGCTCACTGGTTTCTCAGATAAGTAGGCACATGGGGTTTTTTGCCTTGGAAGGCAATACCCGACGTCATCCCCAAACCCCTCTGAGCAGAGCAGTTGGTGTGCAGAGAATCCCCCCTGCAGCAGCCAGACTGAGCTCAGGGTCACTGTCACCAGCGACGCCCCCAGAGCTGGAGGGGAAGCCTCTGCCTCCCCCTGTCCCCCCCACACCTCTGCACACCCAGGCTGCCTTTCCCTGGACGTGTTTCCTTCCCGGGGAAGCTGGCCTGGCTTCCCTCATGCTGCTTCGTTAACCCCACCTGCTAATTGTCTGCCCCTTGCAGTGTGAGGTGTGGGAGTGCGGGCAGGATGATGCCCCTGGTCCGGGCTGTGCTCAGCAACATCTCAGCCCCCTCAGCTGTCACCTGGGGCAGGGGTGCTGGTTCTCACCCCCACACTTCGTGCACAGGGAACTTGTCTGGGTGTCCCCGTCAGGGACAGATTCATACGTGGTGCTCTCATCTTTGAGCTCCCACTTTGCCCACCAGCAAACCCAACCGGGGGGAGGATGGGCCACTGCTTCTGCTGTGCTGGGGTCTGGGGAGAGGATTCTCCTACACACCAGTGGAGGAACCAGTCCCTGGGCCTGCCCTGTGAAAATATTCGAGATTTTGGCTTTTTTCAGTTCCCTTTTTCATTAAGAAGTACCCCTGAGATCTGAGGAAAGTTTAACAAGTGACAGCAGTAAGCAAAGTAAAACCATCCCACAGCATCCTTCACCTCTTGCTTTAGTTTGGAGCACTTGGTGTATCTCCCCTCAGCAGCTTACATTTTGCATAGCAAAGTCATTCCAAACATGGCAATGACATTTTAAAATTTGTTTTTAAAGGAAAATCAAAATGTTCTGGCATCTTCAAAGCTTTTTGGAGTTCAGATGCCCAAACGAACAGATTCTCTGCATACACTCCATGCTTGCACCATTAAAGTTTCTTGGGGCATTTGTGCATCTTGATGAAAAGGTTTTGTTAAAAAAACAAAAAAAAAAGGGGGTCAGAACTCTTGCCTGGTTGTGGTGTAAAGGTAAACCTGATGGACACAGTCAGCTGTGTCCCTTTGGCTGTGCACCAGAAGATGCTCCACTGCCTTCTCCGTGTGTTCTGGTCCTGAGCTGCAGAGCTGGGATGGTTCTCAACCTGAAGATCATGGATGGGCAACCTCAGGGAGCTGCATGCTTGCCCAGTGCTGCTGGGATGCATTGTCATGCACTGGTACAGCACGAGAGCAGAGACCCCCCTGGGGTAAAGCTGTGTCCAGCTCTGGGGTCCCCATCAGCAGAAGGACAGGGAGGTGTTGGAGCCAGTCCAGAGGAGGCCCTGGAGCTGCTGGGAGGGCTGGAGCAGCTCTGCTCTGGAGCCAGGCTGAGAGAGTTGGGGGTGTTCAGGCTGGAGAAGAGAAGAATCCAATGGGGAGACCTTAGAGCAGCTTCCAGTGCCTGAAGGGGCTCCAGGAAAGCTGGGGAGGGACTGTTTGCAGGGGCCTGGAGGGATGGGACTGGGGGGGATGGGTTTGGATTTGGAAGGGGGGAGATGGAGAGGAGAAATCCTTTGGGGTGAGGGTGCTGAGCCCCAGGTTGCCCCCAGAAGCTGTGGCTGCCCCATCCCTGGCAGTGTTGAAGGCTCACAGGATCCCAGGAGGTTCAGGTGGGAAGAGACCCCCAAGCTCATCCAGTCCAACCTTTGACCAACACCATCACCAACTACTAAACCCTGTCCTTAAGGACCAGCTCCAAGTGCCTTTTAAATGCCTCCAGGGATGGTGACTCCACCACTGTCCTGGGCCATTCCAGTGCCTGACAACCCTCTCAGAGACAAAATGTTTCCTGACATCTGGGAAATAGAAGGAAGATAGTTGTAGCAGAGGATTTGCCCACCTTGGTTAGCTTTTCCCAGTCTGCACACAAATGTCCCCTCCAGCACTGGGTGTGTGTGCAGGTGAAATGTGGGGTCAGCCCAGGGAACTGGGAGCAGAAGGAGGCCCAGGTTGGCTTTGAAGGTGAAGGTGGATGAGAGGATGCAGCTCAGCCCAAGCCTGCAGTCAAAGCCTCCTCTTCTTAGCAAGCCTGAGAACTCTGTGAGGAGCTGGACTGTTGGTTTGGTGGTGGGGTGCAGAGCACTCAGATTGGAATATTTGTTTCTATATATCCATAATATTTTTCCTTTGCAGAAAGTACCATGGGGTTTTTGTTGGGTTTTTTTGGTTTTCTTGTTTTTTTTTCCCCCTGCCTCTTTTTTGTAAGCTCAGTGGTGCCCATGGGAAGGCTCCTGCAGCCCCGTGCTGATGCTGTGGAGGGGAGGAGAAGCCCAGACCCACACCTGCACCCAGCTCAGGGGGCTCATCCCAGGTTTCAGGGCTTGGCCACTGCTGTCCCCATCCATCCCTGGCAGTCCCTGGGATGGACACTGTGCAGTTCAATGCCTCCCCCCAACCCCCAGCTCATCNGTGGGCAGGGGGTCCCCTGGGGCTGGGGGAGGGGGTCCCAGCCACCATGGGGCTCACCCAGACCTGAGGGGTGGTGGAGTTACCAGCATGGAGCAGAGTTTTGTGCCTGATAAACCCAGAGCCCCATTTTCAGAGGTGCTCATAGAGTCACAGAATGATGTGGGTTGGAAGGGACCCCTCAGGGCCATCCAGTCCCACCCTCATTAGATCAGGGTGCTCAGAGCATCCTCAAGCCTCACCTGGAACATCTCCAGGGCACCCTGTGCCATTGTTCCACCACCCTCATGGGACACAACTTGTTCCTAACATCCAGTCTAAACCTGCTCTTCTCTAATCTGAAGCCATTGTCCCCAGTCCTGTCCCTCCAGGCCCCTGCAAACAGTCCCTCCCCAGCCTTCTGTAGCCCCTTCAGGCACTGGAAGGTCACTATGAGGTCTCTCCAGAGCCTTTTCTTTCCCAGGATGTGGCAGGGTGGTTTTGTGGTGCTTCACGATCCTTGTGCCACTTCCCTGGTCAGAGCTGGGGTGTGACGTGTGCCCCAGGTGTCCTGGGGAGATGGAGCTGGTGGTGGAGCTTCTGATGGAAATGGGGATGTGCATTCAGCCTGGTTGGTTTATTTAGGGTAAGAACTGAAATGGAAGGGTAAGCATGATCAGAATCCTGGCTGGGCACAGGAAGCGTGGTGCTGGGTTTAAGAGAAACAAAACAAAACAGAACAAAACCAAAACCAAACCAAACCAAAAAACAACAAACAAACAAACAAACAAAACAAAACACAAAAAAAAAAAAAAACCAAAAAAACAAGAGAGAGAGAGAGAAAGGAGTCAGTTCTGACAACAGCTTTAACTGAAATAATCTGGAAACTGGGGTTTGTTTCCAGAGATGAAACAGCTCCCAAAACACAGAATCATAGAACCATGAAATTATCAGGGTTGGAAGGGACCTTTAAGCTCACCCATTTCCAACCATGCCGTGGGCAGGGACACCTCCCCCCAGCTCAGGTTGCTCAGAGCCCCATCCAGCCTGGCCTTAAAAACTTCCAGGGATGGATGGGGCTTCCACCACCTCTCTGGGCAGCCTGTGCCAGGGTCTCACCACCCTCATGGGGAAGAACTCCTTCCTAATTTCCAATCTAAATCACTCCTCCAGTATGAATCCATTCCCCCATGTCGTATCAGTTCCTGACATCCTAGAAAGTCCCTCCCCAGCTTTCCTGGAGCCCCTTCAGGCACTGGAAGGTGCTCTAAGGTCTCCCCATTGCAGCCTTCTCTTCTCCAGGCTGAACACCCCCAACTCTCTCAGCCTGGCTCCAGAGCAGAGCTGCTCCAGCCCTCCCAGCAGCTCCAGGGCCTCCTCTGGCTGGCTCCAACACCTCCCTGTCCTTCTGCTGATGGGGACCCCAGAGCTGGACACAGCTTTACCCCAGGGGGGTCTCCCCAGAGGGGGACAATCCCCTCCCTGTCCTTCTGCTGCTGGTTCTGAACCTTTGTGTCTGGAGGGAAGGGGTGACCCCATCAGCTCCCTCATTGCTGGCCACACTCCTGATCTGGTGTCAGTTCCACCTCTGTGGTAGGGACAGGACATGGGTGAGGGCTCAGCTTCCCTTGGTAAGGACTGTAGGGTCTGTCCAAGAGGAACATCACCATCCCCCAGAATGAGGAGGGTGGTTATGAAGCTCTGTCAGCCCCCTCCCGACCACCTGGACCCCCTGCATTTTCTAATGTATCCTTTGCAGTAATTAATTACCTCTCCAATGGGTTCATTTCTTTCGCACTGTTCCTGGCAGTTAGATAAAAGGGAAGGAAAAAAACCAAAAAGCATGTTGGTGCCCTGTGGTATTGAAAGTGAAGGGTTTTCACACTGTCAGGGTAATGAATTCTGCAAGGGTTTGAAGCACCTGAGCTTGGGGAAGTCCTCGTGTCATGTGTCTGGGAGTGACAACCCCCAGTGGTTAATTACTGCCATGGATGAGAGCTGAGCTGATAAAAAAATGAGATAATTTCATTAGTAGTTAAATTTGAAGTTAATTGGATTCAAGTTTACACAGTTAGTGTACAAAGACGCATCAGGAAATGCTCTTTTGGGTTTGGGTTTTTTTGGTTTTTTGCTGGTTTTTTTAAGTCAGGTGAACTGGAGAATGCCTCTCAGCTCCTCCATGGGGTTTTCTCACCATGCTGTGGGGGTGGGAGGGTCCTTCTCCACCATGCCTTGCTCTTGTCCCCAGCAGTCCCAGCTTGTGCTGGTTTGGGGACACTGACTGAAGCCCCACACCTGCTTGGAGATTGTCTGTTGACCTCTCCTGCTGCAAAATTTTTTCTTTCATGGAAAAAAAAAATTACTTATTTTCACCTTTTTGGGTTTTTCTTTGAGAAATGACAAGAGAACACCTCTGCCAGCTCCTGGTGGATGGAGGGATGGGTGGTGTTCATTGGGGATCTCCTGCAGGCAGAGCCAAGCACTCTGACACTCCCCACCTCTGCCCTCTGGTCCCACCATGCCAATTGTTTGACATTTGTCATACTGTGGGTTTTGGGGGTTTTGTTTTGGAGTAATGTGGGATGAACTGGGTCAGGGGAACACCTCAGGCAGGTCTCCATCCCTGCAGTGAGCTGGTGTGGTCCCAGCAGCATGGCCAGCCTGCACTGTGGGGCTTTGCAGAAAGCTGGGACCTGGGCTGAGGCTGCTCTTGGGGCAGCTGAGCCAAGTGTCCTGAAAAAAAACTGGGAAGGGACTTTGGACAAGGGCCTGGAGGGTGGGATGAGGGGGACGGGTTTGCAGCTGCGAGAGGAGAGATGGAGAGGAGATCTCCCAAAGTGCTGGAGATGTCTCGTTGCTTGGCAAGCTGCAGCACTGATCCCGCAGGCAGCCCACCAAAGAAAGGGGGGAATCTTTCTCCATTGCAGAGGTGGAAAAGCTGAGGGTCTCCTGAGTCTCCAGAATGTGTTCTCTACAGCTGAGGGCTCCAAAGCCTCACCTGCTGGCCTTGGCAGCCCCGACCTGGGTGTCCCTGGGGCTGTGATGGAAGCCAAACCAGACCTGTAGAACAGACCATGAATGATGTGGCCTTGATTTAGGGAGGAGATGAGATGATAAATTCTTGTTATCTCCAGTGGTGGCTACCTCTCAGTGCCCTTGAAGAGGGTCCTAACCATGCTGGCTGTCGTGGTGGCTTTGCAGAAAGTGAAAATATTGCAATATTTCAATATATTAAAAAAATGATACGACAATGTTCTTTCTTTTCTTAAATAACTGTTGGCAGGTGAGGGCAGAGCAGTGGCTGGTATGGGACAGGCCAGGAGGGGAAACTTTCCTGTTGGTCCATAGGTCTTTGGGAGATGGGACACTTGGTGCCAGGGAAGGTTGTGGAGCAGATCATCCTGAGTGCCACCACACCGTGTGTACAAGGAGGACCAGAAAGGCAGGTCCTGTCTGACTGGCCTCATCTCCTTCTGCAAGAAGGTGACTCACCTGGTGGATGAGGGAAAAGCTGAGGACATTGTCTGTCTGGACTTCAGTAAAGCCTTTGACACTGTCTCCTACAACATTGTTCTTCAGAAACTTCTGGAGCAAGGCTTGGATAAATGCACTCTGCAGTGGGTGAAGAACTGTCTGGGTGGCCAGGCCCAAAGAGTGGAGCCAAATCCAGATGGTGCCTGGTCACGAGTAGTGCCCCCCAAGGTCCAGGACTGGGGCCTGAGCTCTTTCATATCGTCATTAATGGTTTGGATGAGGGGATTGAGTGCACCCTCAGTAACCCTGCAGATGACACCAAACCGGGTGGATCTGCTGGAGGGTAGGGAATCCTCACAGTGAGATCTGGACAGGTTGGAACAATGGGCCAAGGGTAATGGTCTGAGGTTTAACGAGGCCAATGCCAGGTCTGGCACCTGGGTCAGAACAACCCCGTGGTAAGATACAGACCTGGGGAAGTGTGGTTAGAGAGCTGCAAGTTGGAAAGGGATCTGGGAGTATTGGTTGAGGGTGACTTAATATGAGCCAACAGTGTGTGCAGGTGGCCAAGAAGGCAATGGCATCCTGGCTTGTGTTAGGAACTCAGTGGCCAGCAGGAACAGGGAAGTGATCATCCCTCTGTACTCAGCTCTGGTGAGGCCACATTTTGAGCACTGTGTCCAGTTCTGGGCACCTCACTACAGGAGGGAGAGAGAAATGCTGGAGAGTGTCCAGAGAAGGGCAACAAAGCTCATTCAGGGCTTGGAGCACAAATCCTGTGAGGGGCTGAGGAGCTGGGGGTGTTTGGTCTGGAGAAGAGGAGGTGAGAGGAGACCTTATGGCTCTCTGCANTTTTTTGCATAAAGGTATGGTTATTTTTCCCCTACTGCAACTACAGAAATACACTGTTCTTTGGTAAAATGTACCCCAGATGTTAGAAGGATTATCAAGTGAACAAATCTCCCTCCTCCTCCAAAACATCCTGCATCATAAATAAGGTCTTGATTCAGAATCTGAACTGAAACTTAACAGTTAAACCCTGTTCCACCAAATTACTGCTGCAACTTCTTCCTCTTCCTGCGAAGAGGTTGGTCATAGAATCATAGAATGGTTTGGTTGGAAGGGACCTTAAAGCTCATCCAGTCCCATCCCCCTGCCATGGTCAGGGCCCCCTCCCACAGCCCAGGGTGCTCCCAGCCCCATCCAACCTTCAACACTGCCAGGGATGGGGCAGCCACAGCTTCTGGGGGCAACCTGGGGCTCAGCACCCTCACCCCAAAGGATTTCTCCTCTCCATCTCCCCCCTTCCAGCTCCAAACCCTTCCCCCTCCAGGCTCCCATCCCTCCAGGCCCTTGTCCCCAGTCCCTCCCCAGCTTTCCTGGAGCCCCTTCAGGCACTGGAAGGTGCTCTAAGGTCTCCACAGAACCTTCTTCTCTCCTCCTCCTCCTCCTCCTCCTCCTTCTGCCTTCTCCTCCTCCTTCTCCCTTCTCCCTTCTCCTTCTCCTCCTTCTCCTTCTCCTTCTCCTCCTTCTTCTCCTTCTTCTCCTCCTTCTCCTTCTCCTTCTCCTTCTCCTTCTCCTTCTCCTTCTCCAGGCTGAACACCCCCAACTCTCTCAGCCTGGCTCCAGAGCAGAGCTGCTCCAGCCCTCCCAGCAGCTCCAGGGCCTCCTCTGGACTGGCTCCAACACCTCCCTGTCCTTCTGCTGATGGGGACCCCAGAGCTGGACACAGCTTTACCCCAGGGGGGTCTCCCCAGAGGGGGACAATCCCCTCCCTGGCCCTGCTGCTCACACTGCTGGGGATGCAGCACAGGACAGGGGGGGTTTGATGGCTCCTGATGAGCTTCTCCTCACCCAGCACCCCAGCTCCTTCTCCTCAGGGATGCTCCATCCATTCCACACCCAGCCTGGGTTTGTGTTTGGGATGCCCCAACCCATGGGCAGGATCTTACTCTTTTTTGAACTCCATGGAGTTCAGGTGGGCTCAGTTCTCCAGCCTGTCTGGCTTCCTCTGGATGATCTCCCTTCCCTCCAGCATCTGTCAGCAGCACCTGGGAGTGGGGGGAAGAGAGCAGACCCAGCCCCTGCTCCAGGGTATTTCCATGGAAGATCTGTGGCTACTTGAATAAAATGAGAGGTTTGTGTGATCTAGGTGGAGGGCACCACATGAGGCCCTGTCTGGAGTCTGAGCCTTCCTCCCACACTGCAGAGATCTCCATTTTAAGCTGTCTTCACATCTCAAAGCCTTGTGTTTTTTTGTTTTTATTTTCAACTTTGGCTTTAACAGAGACTAAAAAAACCCCAAACAGCTCCCTGCTTCCTAGTTAGATCCCTGCACCCCATCAGCCCGGCGCAGGGTGTTTATTCTGGAGGGTTTTCTGGGAAAGTGTCACTCAGCTGAGTGCTGTTTCACATTTTTGCCGTTTCTGACTTCACCCGCTGGAGCTTCTGTGGGAACCTGGGAATAGGGTTTGAGCAGCCGGGGGTCAGGAGCAGGCAGAGCTCACGGCAGGTCATAGAGAAAGGGAAAAAAACCAAACCCTGTTCCTCCCCTGGCCTGTAAGTCCCTGTCTGGCCCTGTTGGAGCTGCTGATGACAAATGCAGGGCTGTGGTGCGGGAGCTCGGGGAGATGTAAGGCGGCGGCGCTGGCGGCGATGCTCACGTGGTGATTTGTTGGTTTGATTCCTCAGGTCGCGAGCTGGCGAGCACAACCCTCCCTGGATACCCTCCACATGTCCCCCCCGCCGGACAGGGCAGCTACTCCGCTCCAGCACTGACAGGGATGGTGCCTGGTGAGTCCCCAGAANAAGAGACAGGTGCTGAGTGGTGTGGTTCTTCTTTGGGGTGCAGAGCAGTGATGGGTGCTGAGTGGTGTGGTTTGTGGTGCAGAGCAGTGATGGGTGCTGAGTGGTGTGGTTCATGGTGTAGGTCAGTAATGGGTGCTGAGTGGTGTGGTTCGTGGTGCAGAGCAGTGATGGGTGCTGAGTGGTGTGGTTCGTGGTGCAGAGCAGTGATGGGTGCTGAGTGGTGTGGTTCATGGTGCAGAGCAGTGATGGGTGCTGAGTGGTGTGGTTCGTGGTGCAGAGCAGTGATGGGTGCTGAGTGGTGTGGTTCGTGGTGCAGAGCAGTCCTCAGTGAAGGTGCAGAGTGATCATGGGTGACGGGGGAGCAGGCTGCCAGCATGGAAGGAGGCCCAGCCTGTGGACCATCACATCAAACCGCTGGCACTGGGATGCTGGCAGAACCCCCAGCCTTCCTTCTGTGGACCCTGGGTGTTGCCCCACCAGGCTTTGCTCCAACCCATCTGTTTTCTCCAAACAATCTCTGTGTCCTGACCTGATGTGTCCTGACCTCGGAATTGCTCTGTGCAGGACTGCACCCACCCAGGTGGCTGCTGGAGAGCACTGGGTTCCCCTCAGCACACTATTGCTGCAGCTTCCTCCCCCTTCCAGAGCTGTGGTGGGACAGCAACATCAGGGTGCTGGCAGTGTGTGACTGGAAGGGTGGTGGCAACCTGAGGATTCTTTCCCCTTCTGCTTGCCAAGCTCTTCAGATCATTGGAACCAGGCTCTTTAGACTCAGGGAGGTCAGGGAGTTACTGAAGAAAATGCCCCAGACTGGAATCTGTTGTCTAATCCCATGGCCCCAGGAGGTGGTGGTTTAGAAAATAAATACTCCTGATAGGAAAGTGGGAGCTGGTGGCAGTGTTTTGACATCTGGGTCTTTTTGGTGTTGGTCTTTGTTACAGCTTCGATTGTGTTCTGCCAGATCACTGAGGAGTTAAGAAAAAACAAAACATCGACCATTTTATTGGTGTGTTAGAGCTGGAAACTGGTTGTGGGACTTGGGTTGTGTAGCAACCAATTTTTATCCATAAAATGTAGTCTCGTAGGAGGTGCTGTGAGGGCACAGGATGAAGTTGTGCCCAACAGTCCCCTTCTCCTGCTGGGCAGCTCCTCACTGGTGCCCAGAGCCCTCCTGGCTTTGGAGCATCCTTCTCGGAAAGCCTGGGGCATCAGATTCATTCCTGGCACACAGGGTGTTTAGAGGCTTTCATAAGCCTTGTGGGAACTTAGCACCTCCCTTCAGAGAACCTTCCTCTGAAAATCTGTCAGTGAGCACCAGCCCCCTCCCCAGGCAGGGGAAATGGGTGTTCTTCCCTCTGTTTTGGGGAGTTTCTGGCTGTTTGGGGTGTGGGGTGGTGAAACTGGGGATGTTGGTTTTGGTGGCAGGCAGCTGAAGGAGATGCGGTGAGGGCTCCATGATGTAGAGTTGCCTGAGACAGTTTTCCCAGGTAATAGATTTTATTTTTAACTACACATAGGCTTGTGTGACCCATTATATTGAGTAACTGCACTGCTCCTCTGACTGGTTCCTTTAATAACAACCTTCTGCTCCGGCTGGTGTGAAGGTCAGCTGCAATTCCTGTAGGTTCTCCTTCTCATTTAAGGGAGAATTTGCTAACTAGCATCCCAAATACCTTCTCAATCCTTCTTTGACTCCTGTCCTCTGCAGGACCAGTTTCAGAGCCTTGCTGGGAGGAGCAAGGAGCTGGCCCAGGGGAGGTGACCGACCCTGGCTCTGCCCTGGGCACATCCCAGCTCCCTCCAGAGAGTCCAAGAGAGGTCTCAGGGACTGGTTTCACCACCTGCTGCTGCCTGGCTGTGTCTTCCTCTGCAAGAAATGTGCTTCCTTGATAAGATTTCTAATCGTTAGCCATGAATTTCTGCTGGTAATTAAGCAATTGTGTGAGTTAAGTGCTTTAGGGCTATGGAGAGATGTGCAGAGGATGAGACACGGGCAGTGCTTGGTTGCTGCTGCCATCTCCCGTGCTGCTCTGGGTGGACCCATCCCCTGATGTGCTGGTGGGCTTAGTCCCATCTCTGCCAAGGTCTGTAGGACCATCCAGCTCTCTGGAGTTTACAGCCTGCCAGAGGGAGCTGTGCAGGTTCTGCTCTTGCTTGGTGCTTCTCCCTCCTCCATCTCCCCTGCTCCCCTGTCAGTCCCCATCCTTCTCTCCTCTCCCACACACATGGGTGCAAAAGAGGTGTGTGACCCCCCTGCACATCCATGCCTGGCACAAACACCTGGTCCACACCTTCAGATCTCCTCCTATCCTTCCCTGCAAAAGCAGGAACTTCCCTTTTATGTGGCTCATTAATGTCTCCTGTGACACAGACAATAAATTATCCAAATACTTTTTCTCTAAGTAACAGAATCCCAGACTGGTTTGGGTTGGAAAGGACCTCAAAGCTCAGCCAGCATGGTCAGGGCCCCCACCATTCTGTGATTCTGTGATTCTCCCTCATGATGAGGGTTCAGTGGTGGAAGGGGTCACTCAGAGAGCCTCTGCAGTCTCGATCCCTGGGAGGTTTCACAGCCAGGCTGGATGAGGCACTGAACACCCTGATCTGGTGTTGTTGTTGATCCTGCAGTGAGCAGGGTCTGGAACCTCCCTGAAAGTTCCACCTTTCACCCTGAAATCCCTCCCTCATCCCATGGCTCAATGTTTTTATTGTCTCTCTGCTGAAAAAGTGAAGCAGAATCAGGAGCTGACATGCTTCTGCCTGATGCTCTGAGCAGAGGTGGAGTCCATCATCTGTTCAGAGGAAGAGGACAGGTCCCTGTCTGGGGGGCTGTGGTACAGCAGCCCACACACAGGGAACGGGTGGGACAGCTCTGGTGAAGACCCCAAGCCACCAAGCCACGAATCCCCTGGAAGCCAGATGGAGCCATGTCCACCTTGTCTTCTCCTCTGGAAGGCTGAGGATGAAAGGGGGAAGGCAGGTGGCCCCACCATAAAATTGCTGGTGAATATTCCTGGATGTGTTGGGAGGAGGCAGGAGACCAAGAGCACAGTGCAGCATCTGTCAGGGGAAGCCACATGGTCCTGAGAGCAGCCACTGCCTGCCCACCATCCTGACCTGCCCAGGGGTGCTGAGCAGAAGGGGACACTTCTCTTCAATCCTCACTGTCTGGTGTCTCATGCTTGAAACAAGAGGGTCTACATCCATGGAAGGTCTTTATTTTGCCTGGCATAGCTCTCTGGATGCTCTTGTCATCTGCTGAGATGTCTAATACACCATTGTTCCCTCCTGGATTTGTGGTCTCAGAAACACCCCGGGGCACAGGATCCCTCAGGGTGATGAGCTTCTCTGTGCAGAAATTATCTCCAATAATTTGGTATTATTGTTATGATTTGTTCCTGCCGCGACTGTTTCTTCAGGAACAGGGAGCAGTGTCTCCCCAGCATCCTTCCCTTTGTCCTCTGGGCAGAGCAGGCAGCAGCAAACCTCACCTTCTCCAGCCCACCCAGTGCTTGCAGCCCAGCGCCTGGTGCCACCTCCTTTGCTTGGCCCCTGCCCAGATGGAGCATCCCAAGGCTGCTGGGCTCTCTGCTGCCTTCTGCTACCTCTGCTCCCTGGCATTTGCAGGTTTGGCTTTAGGAGTGGGGACCACACCATGAGGATGTGCAGTGCTTGCAGGGGTTTTGCTCCATGGCCCATGTGGTGTTTCAGGTGGTCAAGTGTTTGGGAAGGGGAGAGCAGCTGCTGGTCACGGGGAGCCCAGGGTTGCTGTGTTTCTCCCACCTCTGTCTCTCCATCTGCTCTTCTCCTCCTGCCTGGGCTCTGGTGCACTGCTGGTGGGGGCTGGCGGTGCACTGCTGGTGGGGGCTGGCGTGGTGATGAGGACACACAGTGCTCCCCTGGGGGACTTCCCTTTGTCCTTTGTGTCCCCACATGCCACCAGACTCGTTCTGACACTGGGGCAGGTCTCCATGGATCACTGCTCGTGCCTGTGGGATTGCTCCTGAGATGTGTCTGCAGGTCTGTGACCATCAGAGAGGGGACAAAGGGACATGTCAGGAGCTGTGTCCATGCTGGGGACAGGGCAGGAGTGGTCATGGTGATTCCCATGGCCAGGGCAGCCAGGGCCAGGCAGGGGCTTGGGCAAACCATGACCATGATCATCTTCATCTCTGCTTACTGTGACCAGTGGGCTCAGCACAGACCCCTGAGCTGGAAGGTGGTCCTCAGGCAGCCATGGTCCTTAAACACTTACTGCAGTTCTTGAATTAGAAGGATGGGACAGCAGCTCCTGCTGCTCCCTGACTCTGTGTCCCCATCTCCAGGGATGGGGTCCCACCACCCCTTCTCCCCTCCCTGGGACTGTCCCTGCACACCAGGTGACAGGAAAGGTTAGACTGTCTGGAATAGTGATGCTGAAAATATAGTCATTAATGGGACTCTGGAAACCCAGATGTCCTTTCTGAACACCGGTAATTTGTTTTTAATGAAAAACCATGCAGTGACCCTGAACAAATGAATTTCCTTTATATGAAGTCTATGTGCAATTACCCGACTAAAAGGGGACCTGAAAACAGTGACATTCAAAACTGGGCTCAGAAAGGAAAAGCATTAAAAAAATAAATAAAAAAATAATATCAAGGGTGTCATTAGGGATCCCTCAGCAAGGAGAAGACACGAGTTCCAATGTGTGAAGCAGGAGGGAATGGTACTGGGAGGCAGAAGATGAAGTTTTCAGTCCCAGGGAGGTGGGACCCCTGGGATGACTCCTGTAGGGATGGGAGGGGTTAGATCCCCCTGGGCACACTGAAGGTTTTATTAAAAATTATTTTCATGCACTCACATTATTTGTTCTGGCTCAGCCTTGTCCAAAGTTCTTTGGTGGCTTTGTGCAGTCTGCAGACAGGCAGCAGTGAGTCTGTGGAAGTGAGGCAGCTGGGAGGTAAAATGCTTTGAAAATGGGGCAGAGAAAGTGAATGATGTGTTGTGGGGTGATGGAGGGCAGCTGCAGCAGAACCTGACCCAGGACCTCTTCTGGTGCACAGCATAAAGCTGGAGCCAGGTGGTGGCCTTGGACTGTGACACTTCTGTGGTCTGTGGAAGTGAGGGGGAGCTGTCTGCTCTTTAGAGTCACAGAATGGTTTAGGCTGGACAGGGCCTTAAAGATTGTCTAGTTACAGCTCCTAGAATGAGCTAAAGGAAGAGGAATAAGCCTTAACATGGAAAGTTTGCAAGTTGCCTCCTTGAAGCCTGGAGGTGACTCCAAAGTCCCTTTGCCATCTGCTCCCCCTGCCTCATGCTGCTGTTAGGGCAGGGCTGTGTGTCTCAGCTCAGATTACACAAATCTCTTTTTTTTGTGTGTCTGTGTTAGTGTTGTGACTTCTTTTTTTTTTTTTCAGCTCATTTAGCTCAAACCCAGCCACCACCCCAAAAACAACTGCAACATCCCCCTCCCAACAAAAACACCCATGGCTTCTTCCACCAGAGCCAGAGGACAGGAGTGTGGCCATTGGGCGTTTTCTGGTTGAGCAAATTCATGGTTTTGTCCCCAGCCTAGGGCTGCTCTGCCAGGGAGCTTCCCCACCCTCCTGTTATCCCGGGACACGGATCCTGGAGAAGTTTCAGCAGGTCTGGGGCAGCGAGGGAGGTGCCCTCACAAGTATCCTGGGGCAATACCAGGCTGCAAATCAGCTGATGAATGACTCCCCTAATTAATAACGAAGCAGCTAAGTAAATGGCAGGCGTTCATCCCCTGCTCTGTAGGGTTTTGAATGAGGAGCTGCCAGGATCTGGGAAGCCTGGAGAAACGTTTTGGTGCTCATCTCTCAGGAATGCAATTACCGCGCTCGCCCGGAGTGTAGATAAAATTTATATTGTTTTCAATATGATGTTGTCAGATATTATTTCATTAAATTGATTTAGAAATCGCACTGGCGAGGGCAAGAAGGTGAAACGTTGGGAAGCCAACAGCCTCTCTGTGTCTGCCCTGTCCCCCTCTCACAGACCTGGTCCTCCAGCGGGGTCAGCTCCTACCGACCCCTCCCCCGTGTCCCATCCCCTGATCCAGACACAATTCCTGCCCCTTCCCCTCTGCCCGGGCGGGAGTGAGCGATGCGGGGGATGTACAGACAAAGCGGTCGGTGTTTGGGGGTGAGGAGGAGGAGGAGAGGAAACATATTGTATAGCTCCACTCTTTGGAAATTTCTATGCATTTGTAATAACAAAATTACCATAATTTGCTCGTTAACGCAGCTAGATCAGTCAGGCATTGTTGCAAACATGCAGGGGCTGCTCCTCGCTCCTAGGTCTGCCAGTGAGTTAAGCACGGTGGAAATTAGCATGCAAATAGCCCTAATTCGGCGGCCTGAGCTGTCAGCTCCGCATCCAGCCGCTTGTTCCCTTTGAAATCCCTGACAGGAGCGGCTCAGGCAATCCCACCCTCAAGTAGATCCAGCCAGAAGAGGTACCAAGGGGGCACCTCCTGAGTGACAGGCTGGCTGCCTTCAGTCAAACCCATCAGCACGCAGTGCCGGGGAGCTGGGGTGCTCCCCAGACAGACCCCCGTGCCCAAAACATCCCCTCCTCACCCAGGATGCTGCTGGGGCCGCCCGGGGGAGCAGGGAGGACTCTGTTCAGATGTTGATTTTCCAGTGGAGTTGCTTTGGTTTTGGTGAGCAAAAGGCACTGTGGATGGGGGTGTTCAGCAAAGGGGCCTGGGGGTGTTTCTGGGGGTGACACGAGTGGGGCTGCTGCCTGTCCGTGCCTGTGGAGCTCAGCAGGAGCCTCTGCCCCCATCCAGGGGTGCAGTGGTGAGACCCCTGTGGATGGAATGCTTTGGAAGCCCTGCAGGACATGGCATGGTCCAACATGGTTGGCAGGGCTTGAGCTGCACAGGCTGGTTTGGTTGGAAGGGACCTTAAAGCTCACCCAGTCCCAAACTCCTGCCATGGGAGCTCCAAGCCCCATCCAGCCTTCAAGGGCAGTCATGGCCCTCAGCTCTTCATCCCTGTTTGCTTGTTTCTGCCGTCACTGGCAGCAGTCTGCTGGTGGAAATGCCACAAGGAAAGGTGATCAGGAAGCCAGGAGGTCTCAGCTAGTCCTGAGTTCAGGACGTTGTGGTTTGGACTGGGGAAGCAGAGCACAGAAAGGCCATTGAAGCTGCCTGATGTCCAAGGAGGGAAAGCTGGACTGGAGATGACCCTGACCAGCTCATGATTCAAATGTGAAGTTGGTCCCTGTACTCCTGATGAGGCTCAGAGCAGAGCAGCAGCCCTGTGGGACCACAGGAAGTGCTTCACTCTGTCTGAGTTCAGCTTTCCTGCAGCTGTGACTCCTTGTGTTATCCCAGCACTCAGAGCTTAAATAAACCTGGAATTCACCATAGTGCTTCACCATAGATCTTCTGGGGCTCTGAGGACTGTGGTGTGTCTGGGGATGGTCCCCAGATGCCAGAAAAGTGGGGAGCAATCCCCAGCATCTTCCCCTGAAAACTGTGTCCAACCCTGAGCACGTGTTGAGACACCCAGAGCGAGAGGAGCAGCAGCAGTTCATCTCTGGTGTCCATCAGAAATCCTCATGAAGTTCAACAGGGCCAAGGGCAAGGTCCTGACCATGGGTTGGGGCATCCCAAGCACAAGGCTGGGTGTGGAATGGATGGAGCATCCCTGAGGAGAAGGAGCTGGGGTGCTGGGTGAGGAGAAGCTCATCAGGAGCCATCAAACCCCCCCTGTCCTGTGCTGCATCCCCAGCAGTGTGAGCAGCAGGGCCAGGGAGGGGATTGTCCCCCTCTGGGGAGACCCCCCTGGGGTAAAGCTGTGTCCAGCTCTGGGGTCCCCATCATTGGCACAACTTCTGTCTGGCTCAGCAGGACCAGGCCAGGGAGGCCCTGGAGCTGCTGGGAGGGCTGGAGCAGCTCTGCTCTGGAGCCAGGCTGAGAGAGTTGGGGGTGTTCAGCCTGGAGAAGGAGAAGGAGAAGGAGAAGGAGAAGGAGAAGGAGAAGGAGGAGAAGAAGGAGAAGAAGGAGGAGAAGGAGAAGGAGAAGGAGGAGAAGGAGAAGGGAGAAGGGAGAAGGAGGAGGAGAAGGCAGAAGGAGGAGGAGGAGGAGGAGGAGGAGAGAAGAAGGTTAATGGGGAGACCTTAGAGCACCTTCCAGTGCCTGAAGGGGCTCCAGGAAAGCTGGGGAGGGACTGGGGACAAGGGCCTGGAGGGATGGGAGCCTGGAGGGGGAAGGGTTTGGAGCTGGAAGGGGGGAGATGGAGAGGAGAAATCCTTTGGGGTGAGGGTGCTGAGCCCCAGGTTGCCCCCAGAAGCTGTGGCTGCCCCATCCCTGGCAGTGTTGAAGGTTGGATGGGGCTGGGAGCACCCTGGGCTGTGGGAGGGGGCCCTGACCATGGCAGGGGGATGGGACTGGATGAGCTTTAAGGTCCCTTCCAACCAAACCATTCTATGATTCTATGACCAACCTCTTCGCAGGAAGAGGAAGAAGTTGCAGCAGTAATTTGGTGGAACAGGGTTTAACTGTTAAGTTTCAGTTCAGATTCTGAATCAAGACCTTATTTATGATGCAGGATGTTTTGGAGGAGGAGGGAGATTTGTTCACTTGATAATCCTTCTAACATCTGGGGTACATTTTACCAAAGAACAGTGTATTTCTGTAGTTGCAGTAGGGGAAAAATAACCATACCTTTATGCAAAAAATATCTATAGCCCAGTAGGGANAGAGGGAGAGGAGAGGAGGAGGAGGTGGGAGGGCAATGCCAGAGAGAAGACACCAAGGTCAGTGAGGAAGGAGGGGAAGGGTCCAGGTTCACCCACAGCCTGTGCTGGGATGGCAGCTGTGCCCGGGCAGCCCGTGGGGCAGCACAGGGGAGCAGTCCCTGGAGAAGCATCAGGACCTTACTGTGGTCTGAAAGTTCCTGAAAGGGACAATGAGCATGCTGGTGAGGGACCCTTCAGGATCTTGGGTCATGGATTAAAACAAGAGGAGGGGAGACTCAGGTTAGATGTTAGGAAGTCCTTCAACATGAGGGTGGTGAGACCCTGGAAGCCCAAGGAAGCTGTGGCTGCCCCATCCCTGGCAGTGTTGAAGGCTGGATGGGGCTGGGAGCACCCTGGGCTGTGGGAGGGGTCCCTGACCATGGCAGGGGGATGGGACTGGGTGAGCTTTGAGGTCCTCTCCAACCCAAACCAGTCTGGGACTCTGTGATCCTTTGTACTTGGCTCAGACACAGCCTGAGGGCCTCTGCTCAGCTTTGTGATGTTAGGAAGCACTTGAGAGGTTGTTTGTTGATGAGCTGGATGTCTCCTGCTTGCAGTGTTTGTGTGGAGAGATGAACACTGGGGCCCCTGTCCTGTGCCCAGCCACCCCTGGCTCCTTCTTTGCACTGCAGAACATCCCCTGCAGAGGTCTGGGGTGGTGCAGTCACTGTCCTGCAGAGCATTGCTCCTGACTTCAGCATTTTTGCCACATGAGGGACTCATTTTCCAAAACTGTGGGTTTGGTCTCCATGTGATGATTGCTGGTGGGGAAAGTTTGCCTGTAGTTGGGATGGTTTGAGAACAGAGCATCTGCACTTGGGGTGAACTCCAGCACTCAGAAATGAAAAAAAAATAATTAAATGTTTTGAGAATTAAGTATTCTCTTTCCAGGAGTTTGTGAGCACACCGAGACTTTATCACAACAAGTGAAAATGCCAAGAAAAGTTCTAAGACATTGTTGGACCCATGGCCACCATCCCATGGCATGGAGCAGGAGCATGTAGCTGACCCCAATACTTGCTCAGGAGCTAACTCCCTGAGTTCCTACATGACTGCCCTGGTCCTGACCTGGTGTCCATTTGGCAGCAGATTCACCAGATCCATCCCATCTTGGGTGGCAGCAGCAAAGGTTGGGCCATTGGGATGTGCCCCATCCTGCTAGCCCTGGGGTACAGCTCCTCCTCACTGTGTCCCCATCATTGGCACAACTTCTGTCTGGCTCAGCAGGACCAGGCCAGGTGCCTGCAGGTGCTGCTTGGGAATGGCTTTGGATAGAGGAGGTTCTCCCTGGCTCCTGGGGGCTGACATGGGTTTTTTCTCCTCTACAATAAGAGGATGGCCGTGACGTGGATGTGGTGTAAAACCAAAGCAGTGCTGTGGAAACCCAGAGAGAAATGATTTGTTCTTCTGTCACTCAGGAGGTTCATTTGCATTGTGTTTGGTGTCAGAAAACAAAAACTGACGCTTCTGCTGGGGATGCCTCTTGGTATTTCGGAGCTTGCAGGAGCTCCAGACGATGACAGAAGGGGCTGGAGGGGGACACAGGCCCTGGAGATGTCCCAGAGCTGCAGCCCAGGGGTGGATGAAGCCTGAAGCCCAGCTGAAAAGCTGTTCTTGGAGGCAGAAGAGATCATAGAATCACAGACTGGTTTGGGTTGGAAGGGACCATAAAGCTCCCCCAGTCCCACCCCCCTGCCATGGCCAGGGACCCCTCCCACAGCCCAGGGTGCTCCCAGCCCCATCCAACCTTCAACACTGCCAGGGATGGGGCAGCCACAGCTTCTGGGGGCAACCTGGGGCTCAGCACCCTCACCCCAAAGGATTTCTCCCTGATGTCCAACCTAAACCTCCCCACTTCAAGTTTTAAATCATTAAGTGATGAGATGGTGAGAACTGGTGTGGTTCATCCACACAAGGGTTCTCCCAGCAGGACAAGAGGCTTTTCCTTTTTCTTTGAGGTCCCAGCCCAAACCAGTCTGTGGTTCCATGAGATGGATCTTGGTGAAGGTCTGGGTCCCCCAGCAGCACACCCAGCACCACATTCCCAGCCCTGTGCTGGGCAGTGCCAGCTCCAGGGTTCTGGATGTGTCCCACCAGGCCCGGTGCCACTGCTGCTGCTGGGATCGGGATGCTGGGGGCTGCTGGGGAGGGCAGACAGCTCTGCAGGGGGGAGCTGGGAGAGGGAAGTGGCCAATTCCTCATCGTTAACAGCAGTGCCATCTCCTGTGCAGATGGGGTGGGCAGCCATCCTCCTGGGGCAGGGAGATCAATCTCCCCTCACACAGTTCCCATACGGTTGCTCGGCGGCACCTCCTACCTTTGTTGTATTAAAGTTAAATACCTTTGTGTACAAAAGTTTAAAGTGCATAGCTAAAACCTATGTGCTTGCAGTAATTGCAGGTGTAAATCTTCTTTGTCATGCTGCAAAGACTGGGTGAGGTATTTCATAAATATGTCAGAAGCAGCATTAAAATTTTATGGCAGGCAGCACGGGTCGAGAATAGTACAGTGACTTCACAGCAAGGTACGTCCACCTTAACCCACAACTCATCAGTCATTGGTGGGGTTTCTGTGCCTCGTAGCTCCTTGGAAATGAGGTAGTGCTACAAAAACCTGCATGTTACTGTTTTCTTAAAATATGACAACCTGCTCAGAACCATTAAAAATAAAACTGTACATCCTGGAGCGGGTGCTCGTTAATATAAGGGTAAAATAAAGGGGGAAGCACCATCCCAGCCTGTATGATCATAAAATCATATACAGCCTTCATTAGAACTGGACAATAATACAGACATCTGTATTAGACAATAATACAGCCATCAATTAGAACTGGAGGTCCTGATGGGAACTTTGGAGAGATGTTGCCTGGGTGTGAGCAAGTGCCTCCCAGCCACAGGAAACTTGTGCTTGTCTGACGTGCAGGAACCATCAGCTGGTGCTGCATGGGATCCTCTCATCTGGCAGCCACACAGGAGGGAGGAATGCTTGGGCACTGGTTGCACCTCGGTTGTTAATTGCAGGGTTAATGAATGGCTACAGGACAGGGCAGATGTGAGTGGGATGTGCCCTTGGTGAGTGGAAGGTGAAGGGGTGATAGGTGGTGATAACCAATCTATTGGTCCTCACGCCGCTGGCCCTGGCAATTAACAGCTACACTGGTTAATGGACACTGCCTAATTAATTGTGTGCCATTAACAGCACTGCCAGGGATCTGGTGAATCCCTGTCCCCATGGCTGGCTGGGCTCCTGTGGGACAGGGCAGCTCCAGGGGCTCTCTCTTGGCTGGATGGGGTGCTTGGCACAATTTCCTTGTGTTGTGTTGGAGGGAAACAGGGAGAGACTTAGAGGGCTCAGAACTCCCTGTCTGCATTTTTTATCTTTTCACTGAAAATTAAGAAGCAAGGCGTGTGGGGGGGTTCCTGTTTAAGGAGAGTTTTACCCAAAAATAATTTGCCAGGACGATTGTTGTGCTGGACTCTATCACTTTCTAATTTCATCCTAAAAAAAAAGAAAAAAAAAAAAGTAATTGCACAGGAAGCAATTCTCCTCTTCCCTTTATTAACACTTTATTCAGTTCTTTCTGAAGGAACTGCTGGTAGGTGGGGGTCCAGAGGCAGGGAGCATGTTCCCACTCCAGTGCAGAGGATCTGAAGCATTTTGAAAAGCAGCTTTTTTCTTCCAAAACTCCCCACTGAAGAGGCTCTCCAACACGACAGTTTTCTGCCCTCTTGGGAGACAATTTTTTTCCATTAAAGCTCCTTCCAGACCCAAACCCTACTGTTCATGATGCTGAGCAAACCCCAACGTCTGTCCCACCATCCCTGCTTGCTTGTCCCAGGATTTCCAGCTGTTTGTCACCCTGGGTATTCCCACTGAGATACATCGGGCAGAACACCATGGGGTGTGCTGTGCACACTCTATTTCCCTCCTTGGTGTCTCTCTGGGGGGGAGCATTGCTCCTGAAATACACATTTTGGTGCATTATTGCTGTATTTGGGTGTTTATATTTTTTTTTTTTTTTTTTTTTTTTTTCTTTTTTTTTCTTTTTTTCCTTCTTTTTTTTTTCTTCTTTTTTTTTCTTTTCTTCTTTTTTCTTTTTTTCTTTTTTTTTTCTTTTTTTTTTCTTTTCTTTTCTTTCTTTTTTTCTTATTTTTTTTCTTTTTTTTTTTTTCCCTTGTAGCACCTTGGCTGCTCTGCCTGGAGCAGGCAGATTAATGGCCAGGGGTGGTGGGTTGGCAGAGCAGGCAGCAGAGTTATTGATGTCCCCTGTCCCAGGGGACTCCTGCTGACAGAGGGAACCTTTGTGAGGGACCTGGCAGGGCTGCTGGTGGTCAGCAGACCCCCAGGTTAAGTACAGCTGACAGGGATTACAGCAGCATAAATCACTGATCCTGTTGCTTGCTAATGAATGGTAAAGCTGGAAGGGAGTCCCGAGGCTCAATCCAAACTGAAACTGGCAATAAGAGTTACTTGGAACAGAACTGAAGAGGTTTTTTTATTGTTTTGGTTTTGGTTTCAGTTTTTTGATTCAAAGCCACAGTTTGCTTTCCAGTTGAGATTTTTGGATGCTTTTTTTTCTTGATCTCACTGAGCTCTATTTGAATTCCTGACATCTCTCTGAATTTAAAAGAAAAAGAAAGAAAATATTTTTTTGGTAAAATTTAAATTTTGGTATAAAAAAAAAAAGAATTTTTGAAAAAAAAAAAGAAAAAAAGAAAATTCAAAGAAAATTTGTAGTTCTTTTTCCACTGAAGGACTTCATCAAAATAGTCACAGGTCTGCAAGAATATGTTAGTGGTGTGAAACTCTATTTTTCTGTGAAAGCAGTTTCTGGGGGTTTGGCAGCTGATGTTCCCTTGAGTTCCTCCTTATCCCTGTGGCCTGCCCAGCAGAGGGGCACTGGTTGTTACTGGGACTCCCTGAGGAGATTTATGGTCCGTGCAATTGCTTCCACACAAGGCAACAAGAGAAACCAAACAGCAGTTGTGAGAATGTTAATTTTAATTAGAGAGCACTGTGAAGGGGAAGGCAAGGAAACCCCCTGAGAGGGGCTCATCTCCTGCCAACGGAGCCTGGGTACCCAAAGGACCCAACGAGTGGGTGCTGGTGGAGAAACCCCACGTCTGGGGCCAGTCTGCTGGGAGGGAGGGAGCACTGCAGGGCTCTGGCCGGGGGTGGGAGGTGCTGGTGGTGGTGGAGGGGGAAGGCAACGCTGTGTCACCTGCAGGATCCCTCAGGTTCCACAAACCAGCATCCCCTGCAGCTCTCACATTCGCCCCCGTGGTCCTGATGGCTTCTCTGTGACCCAAACCCTGAGAAAACGCAGTGAAAAGTGCCCATGTGTGTGTCCACCTCGACGTATTTGGCTCTGGCTGGGCTGGGCTGGCTCTGGAGCTTCTGGTCTGTTGGGTCTTCCAAAGGCTGCAGCAAGGTGCTGGACTCTGACATGAATACAAACCCTCTTTGTGTTTCAGTCCAAAGGTGCCAGCAGCTGGGTGATGAGCCTGTGCTGTGCAGGACTGTGCTGCTGCTTTCTGCTGCTGTCGGGTGCCACATGGTCCTAGGAGGACAAATTTCATGGAATCACAGAATCCCAGGATGGCTGAGGTTGGGAGGGAGCTGAGAGCTCCTCTCCTCCAACCCCCTGCCATGGGCAGGGACACCTCTCATCCAGCCCAGGTTGCTCCAAGCCCCATCCAACACCTTGAACACCTCCAGGGAGGGGGCAGCCACAGCTTCTCTGGGCAATCTGTTCCAGAGTCTCAGCACCCTCCTGATGAAGAACTTCTTCCTCAGATCCAGGCTGGACCTGTAGCTGCTCTGCTCCCCCGTGGAGCAGCACCCTGTGCTCTGTGCAGTGACCATGGCCAGGCTGGAGCCCAGGGAGGATGTGGACATCTCCATCCTGGGAGACTCCCACCCCGTGGATGGACACGTTAAAGCTGTCCCTGCTTTGGGGCCCCATTCCTGACCTTGCTCTGTGCTTACAGGATCCGTGGTTATGGAACAGATGGCAAATTATTTGCATGGCCCTCCCTGCTGCCCAGGTTCAGTGCTGGAGGAGACTGACCCTGGGTCTGTCTGTCCTGCAGCTCCTGCTGTCCCTTGGAGGAGATGGTCCTGATGGAACTCAGCATACTCTGTGATTCTGTGGTGGCCATAGTCCTGCTGCAGTCTGGTGGGGATGAGAGTGTCCACCACCCTGCTCTCCGTGTCTAGCCCTGGTGTCTGCATCCTCCCCATTCCCTGTGCTGGTTGTTCTCCAGGGCAGCTGGGAAGACACCACAAAAATCTCTCCCTTCACCTCCTGGTTCCCGAGATTGTTAAGATTTTTAAACCCAGGCTTTTCAGCCTTTCTGCAGTTCTCAAGGCTTGCAGGAAGATTGCCTGGAGCCACCCACGAGCAGGTAATCCCCAGGGAAAAATCTGCAGAGGGGACAACACTGCTCTGCAGCATGGGTCATGCTGCTCCTCCATCCCCCACCATCAGCCTCATGTGTGGGCTCACCCCGTGGACCAGGGACTGTCCCTCCATCCCACTGGAGGTGGGGGGCATCTCCAGGTAGCAGCAGCCTTAGTGGGAGCTCTCCTTCCCATCCCCTGAAAACCTTTTTTTTTGTTGGGGTGATGGGAGGGTCTGAGCCCTTTGGGTCCTGGTGGGTTTGGGTCTGCAGCAAGGGCTGGGCTGGTGCTGGCACAATCTTGGGTTTGGTGTCTCTGTGCCTGGGTGATGCCAGGGTGATGCCAGGGTGAGGGGCAGGGGGCCACCATCCCACCCCCTCTCCGTGCCTGCAGCAGGGCCCTGGGAGATGGTTTCTGCTGGATTTGGGGTGGGTCGAGCTGGGCTGTCAAGAAGTGAAGGTGATGGACCTGGGGAGATGTGGTGGGAATCAGGAGGTGCTTGGTGCAGTCTGCCTTCCCCCAGCTCCACCTCACCCAGGGGCTGCACTAAGTGCTGTGATGCTGGGAACAGGGCTTGGGACTTTCTCCCCCACTTCTGCCTCTCCTCTCCCTTCTCTCCCTTTTCTTTTTTCGCATTTTCTTTCTCTCTCTTTCTCTTTTTTTTCCCCTTTTTTTTTCCCCCTTCCCTGCAAGGCTGATGGATATGCAGAGTATGTTAAGAAGCAAGCAGTACTGTCACCGAGCTGATGGTGCTCAGTGACTCCTCNTTCTTTCTCTCTTTCTTTCTCTCCAGGGCACACAGAGGATGCCACCAGCAGCCCCGGCACGAGGGGGTCTGTCCGGCTGTCCTGCCCGCCTTGTCCCCCCTGCCCCATCCCTCCATCCTGACCACCCTGTCCCCCCTGCCCCGTCCCTCTGTCCTGACCACCCTGTCCTTCCCTCCTGCCTATCCCATCTCTGTCCTGCCTGCCCCGTCCCTCTGTCCCTGCCCTGGATCAGGACACAGCGCTGGGACCTGCTCCCACTGCTCGCTGCTGGTGCAACCAAAATGGGGCAAAATCTCCCCACTTCCCGGGCCTGTGGAGGGGTGAAGGTGTTGGGATGGGCAGTGTGGAGGAGGTACCCATGGGGTGAAGGTTTTCTTGTACAGGACCTGGCTGTGAGCCCTCGGGGATGGGGACAGGACTTGTTGCCCACCCGTGACGTTGCCGTCCAGTTTGTTGGGCATCTTTGGGCAGACACTGGTGGGGCAGGGGGCTTGCTGGAAGCTGAGGGAGTTTGGGATCAGGGAGGAGCTGGGAAGGCTCTGAGTGAGCAGCCACCCTCCTGTGTGTGGTGGGGAGGCAGGAGAAGGGGCCAGGGAGGAGCTGCTGTGTCCTGGCACAGAGGGCTCTGGTGGAAGGCAATGGGGGACACCTTTGCCAGTGTCTCTGGGACCTCAGGTGGCTCCTGGCACCTCTTCTGGCTTTGGGGTCTGCTCCATGCCTGGAGTGAGCAGTGTGCTGGAGGTGACCTCCAGGTTCATGTCAGCCATAAAGGCAGGGAGCAGGGAGGAAATGCAAACTTCACCAAGAAGAAAGGTTTGGAGCCTGTTTCTCGTGGTGAATTAATGCCATTCCTTGGAGTACTGGAAACTTACTCTAGGCTTCCCCAGGAATGTGGTCAACACAACAGTGTCTGGTTTCATTGACCTGCCTGTGGACACTGGGTTGGGGGCAGAGCAGGTGGAAGCTGTGGGGTGCAGTCCCACAGGTCCAGAGAGCTGTGGGGAGCAGGGATGGGGACTTAGCAGAGACCCCCTGGCATGGAGCATGGAGCATGGAGCAGGGATGGGTGGCTCTTGCCATCAGCATGCTCAGCACTTCTGCTGGTGTCCTTTGGTGCACCTTGCTTGAGCTGAAGCAGCATCACAGGGAGACCAAGCTGCCACCAGCCTGTGTTACCTCTGTACTGCCAGAAAACATTCTGCTGGTGACCCAGGGGCTGCCAGGCCTGCTGGTTGGTGGAGAACACCATGCTGCCCATCCCAGGGCTCCTCACCACAGCCTGCAGGGCCCCACTGCTCTCCAGAGCTTCACCACCTCTGTCCTGGGCACAGGGGAGGTCACTGAGGACCAGGAGAGGGGAGGGTGACAGTGAGCATCTTCTGCTGCATCCTCACTGCCCCCTCCTCCTCTTTGCCACAGGAAACCTGCAGCCTCCTCCTGCCCTGCTCTGGTGTTGTGCACGGATTTGTGTAGGAGAAGAGGGGATGGGAGAGGAGGAAAGGGAGGAGGAGAGCAGGGAAGTGTCACCTGTAGATGGTTTCCTTACAAATCAGCAGCAGTATGGGTGGTGGAGCCCTGGGTCAGAGCCCCATGGTGCAAGGCTCTGTCCTGAGGAGCTTGCAGATGAAGTATGGAGCAGGAGGTGACATGTGAAGAGAAAGAACAGATGGGGAGAGCGGGAGCTGGTGAGGAGAGGAATAGCAGTGACTCCTTGAGACTTCTCCTGTCTGTGTCTGAAGGGTTTCAAAACCACCCGAAACTGATGTGAGCATCTCTTTCCTTTGCAGTGATGGACAGGTGTCTGGAACCAGCACCATGTTTAGTGGGTTAAAACTTGAAAAGGACATATTTAGGCTGGACATTAGGGAGAAATCCTTTGGGGTGAGGGTGCTGAGCCCCAGGTTGCCCCCAGAAGCTGTGGCTGCCCCATCCCTGGCAGTGTTGAAGGTTGGATGGGGCTGGGAGCCCCCTGGGCTGTGGGAGGGGTCCCTGACCATGGCAGGGGGTGGGACTGGATGAGCTTTGAGGTCCCTTTTAACCTGAACCAGTCTGGGATTCTATGATTCTGTGATTATGATTGCCCTAGAGGGCCTGGAAGGGTACCTAGATGAGGTGGTTCATCTTTTCCTGCCAGCAGAGATCCTGTCAGAGCAGCCATGTCCTCACACCATTTATTGCCCTGAGTGCTGCAGGGCCAAAGAGTCAAGGACCATCCCTGCCCATGTGTCCTCTCCATCCCTCCTCACTCCCATCCACATGGGCTGTCTGAGAATGTCCCAACAGCTCAGCAGGACAGGGCTGGGCCATGACAAGGATGTAAAAAACAAAACAAAACCAAAACCAAAACCAAGAGAACAAAACCCCCGGATGGCTGCACCCATTTATTTATGAAATAAATTATTAATGTTGCCCTTCCTCACAGAGGGTGTTGGGCAGCGCTTTCACCAGCGCACAGCGTGTGCTCAGCAGCTCCTTTCCCCCACACAGGAACTGCAGTCTCAAGTCAAATGATGTTTTGTTTGTTGTTTTTTTTTTCCTCCTTAACTTAGGGAGCGAGTTTTCTGGGAGCCCATACAGCCACCCACAGTATTCCACGTACAACGACTCCTGGAGGTTTCCCAACCCTGGACTCCTGGGTAAGTTGCTTTCCCCACCAAGGGGACCCCTGCCCAACCCTCTTCCCTTCCTGCCCCCGAAATCCTTCCAGAGACACAGAAGGCAGGATCTCCATTTTTGGATGGGTTTCTTTTTGAGAATAAGAACTCCTGTCCAGGCAAACCTTGGGGTGCCTTGTGGGTCCCCCTGCTCCCCCCTCTTGTCTCCTCCTCTCCCAAGCACTTTGTGTCTCCCGTCCCTCCCTGCTCTGCCGTCCCAACGAGCGGTGGGAGGCAGGAGGAGCCCCGTGGCTCCTGCAGGATCATGGCCCTCACGTGAAGGATAAACATAATCCATTTTACACCACTGTCAAAAGCTGGCCCACTTTGACCTTATATACATGTAGCATGCAGTAATTAGAATTTTTTCCTGCATAATTTGCATGGATGAGGTAAGTAAAATACCAATTAATTGTCATCTCTCAACACAGGAGTAGCATGCCTTAGAGATTTCCAGATTTATGGATGACAGGGCTGTTATATGTGACCTCCAGCAGTGAAATAATTCTGAGTTTTTGTCATGCAACTTTCTTTCTTTCTTTCTTTCTTTCTTTTCTTTCTTTCTTTCTTTCTTTCTTTCTTTCTTTCTTTCTTTCTTTCTTTCTTTCTTTCTCTCTTTCTTTCTCTCTTTCTTTCTTTCTTTCTTTCTTTCTCTCTTTCTCTCTTTCTCTCTTTCTCTCTTTCTTTCTCTCTTTCTTTCTCTCTTTCTTTCTCTCTTTCTTTCTTTCTTTCTTTCTTTCTTTCTTTCTTTCTTTCTCTCTTTCTCTCTTTCTCTCTTTCTCTTTCTCTTTCTCTTTCTCTTTCTCTTTCTCTTTCTCTTTCTCTTTCTCTTTCTCTTTCTCTTTCTCTTTCCTCCTTCTCCTTCTCCTTCTCCTTCTCCTTCTCCTTCTCCTTCTCCTTCTCCTTCTCCTTCTCCTTCTCCTTCTCCTTCTCCTTCTCCTTCTCCTTCTTTCTCTCTTTCTCTCCCTCTTTCTTTTTCTTTTTTCCCACCCCGTCCAGTTTCTTTGTTTTAAGTAATTGAGTCCCCACATAATTGAGCCACCCAGGCTGTATCCATCACGGCTCTTGTCCTCTAAGACAAACCCAGTGGGAGCAATAGGCAGTCCCCTTCCTCCCGTGCCATGGTGCTGATGCTGCCGGTGCCCCGCTGCAGGTTTGTTATCGCTCCCCTCATAAATCAGAGCAGGGAGCTCCAGCTGATAGGGACCGGCACAGCAGCACAAAGCCGGGGGAGTCCCTGCGCTTCCACCCGTTTCCATGGCCACAACCGGCGGCCTTTGGGCTTTGGACACCTCGGGGAGAGGCTGCAGCCGGAGCCGGAGCTGCTTCCCCTGCCTGAGCCCCGCTCGGGGAGCGGGATTGATGCTGGAGCAGGGCGCTGGGGATGGGGGGACAGGCCTGGGGGTGGCTTTTCGAGTGCTGCTTGGAAACTGGGAAAGAAAAGGGCGTGGCATGGGAATTTAATGAGAATCCATCCCCCAGCCTGCCCACCCCATGGAGGGGATGCTCCCGGGGTGGACACCAGGGTCCTGCCTGTGGGTGCTGGAGCTGCACTGGTCACAGCACAAAACCTGCCTGAGATCGAGATGGGTCTGGATGATGCTCTCAGGCACCTGATGTGATCCTGGGGGTGCCCTACACAGGGACAAGAGATGGACTTGATGATCCTGCACAGAGAGGTGGTGGAAGCCCCATCCCTGGAAGTTTTAAGGACAGGGCTCTGAGCAACCTGATCTGGTGGGATCCCCTGGCAGGGGGGTTGGAACTGGGTGATCTGAAAGGTTCTTTCTAATTCTGATAATTGTATGATTCTGTGATTCTATCCTGAGTGGGTCCCTTCCAGCTTGGCAGATTCTGTAATTCTGTGATTCTATCCTGGAGCCATTCCAGGGACATCCTGGAGTCACCCTGGAGCTTGGTGCATCCTTGCAGGGATGGGCAGTGACCCTTGGACTCTGGCAGCAGCAGGTTGTGCCCGTGGCCTCTTGGTCTGTGTTGTTGGGCTGGTTTAAGTTCAGAGCTTGCTGGCTGGGGGGCAGAACAGGACACATCCCCGTGGTGCCCTGAAGCTGATGGAGATGTTTGGCTCTGGGTCAGGAGTAGAGTAGAACAGGAGCTGGTCAAGAGCCATCCATTCACTGTCAGGACACCTTTTATCTCTGCCATTCTCTTTGTTTCCTTTTCTTTCTCTTTTTCATGTTTCCTTTTGGGATGATAGGTTTTTGGGGTGAATTCCATCTCATCCTGTGTGGAGGCCCCATATGAGCACAGCTGAAGGGACAGTGTGGTCCCTGTGGCAAGGCTCACCCCTGGGCCAGCAAGAATTCCTACAGCAGTATTTATTCAGCAGCATGCTATGAAGATTTGCTTAAATGAGGCCAGGGCAAAAAGATTCAGGTGCTAACATCTTCCTTCAGAAACCACAGCTTTACTGAAATCGAAATGTTTCACAGAATACTGACAGCAATGCTGGCATTTTTTTGCTGTCAGGAGTTGTTAAAATGTATAATCTCAGCTTCCTTTTTTTTTTAATCTTTGTTTCTATTTTCAAAACGTTATGTTTCAGTAATCACAGTCACTGCACAGATAATGTTATATTCCTTTGAGTTGGAAACACACTGATTTGGAGTTAGGAGACAAGAAGTTTTGGTGCATAGGAAAGAAAAATAAATGGGAATCTTTTTGTTCTGCAGCAAGTCCTAAGGGTGAACTCACCATTCCAGCTCAGCTTGGTCACAGCACTGGGAATGCTGGAGTTTCCTAGAGAGGGAATCCCCTGGCCTGACCACTGATTGTTTTAAAATACTCTGTGGCTTTGTGGCTGTCACTGCTGAGCTGGTGGAGAGCTGAAGTAGCCTGAACCTCTGTCCTCCTCCAGCACACCATGGGCACCGTGTCAGAGCTGGGCAGGAGGTCCTGGTGAGATGGTGGCAGCAGGGAGGAGGTTGTGGTTGGACCTCTGGGGGTGCTCAGTCCAACCCCCTGCTCGAGCATGGGATCCAGGAGGGTTTGGAATGTCTCCAGGGAAGGAGACTCCACAACTCCCCTGCATCCTGTTCCAGGGCTCTTTCAAGGTAAAGGAGTTTTAATGTGTGTTGAGGGGGAACTTCCAGTGTTCCAGTTTGTGGCCATTGCCCCTTGTCCGAAACACCCCCGGGAAGAGCCTGGCCCCATCCTCCTGACACCCAGCCTTTGGGTAATGGTCGTCACTGATAAGATCCCACCTCAGACTTCTGCAGGAGGAGCAGACCCAGGTCTCTCAGCCTTTCCTCACAGAGAAGTGCTCCAGCCCTTGCATCGTCCTTGCAGCCCCCTCTCCCAGTCCTCCCCTCTCCCAGTAGCTCCTTGTCCTTGAACTTGGAATCCCATAACTGGGCACAGCTATGGCTTTAGGGCCTGATCAGGAATGTCTGCAGGATGGATACATCTCCTGTGTCATTCCTGGAGGGATACTGCTGACCATAACCCTGCTCTGCCCTTACCCCTGGTCCTGCTCTCCCTTTTCATCCCCACTGCTGTGGAGTCATCACAGAGTCAGAGGTGTTTGGGGTGGGAAGGACCTTTACAGGGTGTCTGTCCCAGTCCCCCTGCAGTGAGCAGGGACATCAGAGCAACTCAGAATCCTGTGGCAAACCCTTAACATCCCTCTCCAACTCTCCTTGCACACCTCTGTGTGACCAGCAGTGGAGAGGAGGTTAATTTAAACCACATCCAGGATGCTCCTGCTCTTCTCGGGAGGACACGTGCAGGTGTTCAGTAATTCTCTCCTGAGAGCAAGCTCTGGCAGCATCAGCCTGAGAGCAGACACCTTGAAAAAATTAATCAGGGCTGGTACATGGGCTGACACAGTTTGTTTTACCAAGCCCTGCTCCCTTCACCGAGATGGAAGGGTAGCACTGTAAGCACTCAGCAGTGCCTACCACCAGCTAATTCCCTGTGATGGGAGAAGGAATTGCACAGCAGCCATCACACCAGGTGAGACCTCTGGGACAGGAGCTGGAGGCAGAGGTGGCAGGAAGGGAGGGTACTCGGGCTGGGAGATGATTTGGGGTGGGGGGAATTGAGAGAGCTGAGCAGGGTGAAAAGACTCGGGTCAATATTTCCATGGGGAGGGCAGGACCATGCTCTGGGCTCTGGAGATGGTGGCGGGTGCTGGGAGAGCCCCAGATGCTCCTCATCACCCTGTGCCTGCTCTGCCCTTGCTCCCTGCTCCTCTGACATCCACCAGAGGTCTCACCTGGTGTGATGGCTGCTGTGCAATTCCTTCTCCCATCACAGGGAATTAGCTGGTGGTNCTCCCTGCTTCAGGCCTTCCTGCTCCCCCTCCTGAGGGATGTGCTGGGAGGGGATGCAGGACCTGAGGACCTGGCTGCTCGTGCAGTGTCTGGCTTGGTGGCTGTAGCCAGGGCCCCACCTTGAAGCCAGAATAAGAGGTGGAAGAAGTGTAATGGGTGGGATTGTTTCCTTTGTTGTTTTTTTTTTTTCCCTTTTTTTTTCTTTTTTTTTTTTTTATTTTTATTTATTTTCCTTTTATTTCTCTTTCTGAAGAAAGAGCAGGGGATGCACATGGGCAGGAAGCAGGGACTGAGCCCCTGGGGCTCATTCTGTCACCATTGCTGCATCCTGGCGTGTGCTGGTGCTGAGCCACCTCAACCCACGTGTGCCAGGAGTGGGTAACCTGGGGAAAACGATTTCTGTGAAAAGATTAGAAAACAGGCAGGTGGCAAAAAATTATTTGTGTCAAGAAATAAATTGACAGTATGAATTCTAAAGGGAACACTGCAGGAGGAGGGACAAGTCTCTTCTGAAGAGACTTTGTGATGTGAGGTTCTCATTTTTCACTTGAAATCCAACACTTTGTGATTCCACTGCTGAAAGGCAGACTGGAAAGATCAAACTTGAGAGAAGTGTAAGGCCTTTGGAAAGCAGGAAAGAAATATTTTATTAGGCTTTGGTAGCTGAACTGAGCCAGAGCAGTGGCAGGGGAAGAGGGAGGGGGAAAGCAAAATTCCTGACTCCAAAAACACCCTCTTTACCCCCAAAACTCGGGAAATGCTATCTCCAGCTCCAGTGGGACCCACACAGCCCCCAGTTTGCTGTCTCCAGAGGAGGCTGAGGGTGTCCCTGGTGACTGCAGGGGTTGAAGGGATGACCCTGAAAGGTCCCTTCTTACCCAAATCATTCTCTGATTCTGTGGTATCCCCAGCACCCCAGCTAGATGGGGTGTGCACAGCAAACTCTGGTGAACTCTGCAGTTTTCCTGTGCCCACTTGGTGAGGGTGCACAATACAGGCAATTTATTTTAGGCTGCCTGTGGGAATGGTGGTCATTGTCCTTGTGAAGCTTCCCAGTGTTCTCCTTGGGCAAGACTGTTCCTGACACTGGGACTTTGCATCAGAGTGTCCAAGCCCAGGAGAAGTGGAAATGGATTTAGACTGCAGGAGAAGAGGTTCAGCCTGGATCTGAGGAAGAAGTTCTTCATCAGGAGGGTGCTGAGACTCTGGAACAGATTGCCCAGAGAAGCTGTGGCTGCCCCCTCCCTGGAGGTGTTCAAGGTGTTGGATGGGGCTTGGAGCAACCTGGGCTGGATGAGAGGTGTCCCTGCCATGGCAGGGGGTTGGAGGAGAGGAGATCTCAGCTCCCTCCCAGCCTCAGCCATCCTGGGATTCTGTGATTTGTGGACCTGATGTCAGTTCACAATGGAAGAGGAGTTTCCATCCAGCCCAAGACCTTGTGTTGTGCCCTTGGCAGATAAGGGATGTCATCTCTGTAGGAGTGTGAGTGCACATTGGGCAATGACCCTCTGAAGGCATCTGCTTTTCCTCTATTGCTTGTGGCTTAAAATATCTACCTTCCAGTTAACAAACCCAGGAGATGGGCTCCTGCCTCAAAGTTCTGTGGACATATTTGCAAATGTTCTTCCTGACCAGTGATTTGATGGACTGTCCTGAATGACCCTAACCCTAACCCTGAATCTTGTTTTATTTTCTTTAAGTACAACCCTTTGTGGTGGGTTTGCACAGTGTTTAAATGGGGATGTCTGAGGTGCTGGGAATGGCCCTGGGGACAGCACAGACCCCCTGTGTACAACCTCCTGTTCTGCTGCAGCCACTTGTTGATGAAGAATCCAGATCCAATGGAGTAGCCAAACTCCATGGATTATGGCACACTGGGATTGCAGCAGCACAGTGTGCCACATAAAAGAAGTTTCTTCTCCATGGCTGAGCTAAGGAGCTTCCTCCTAGAGGCTGGCAATGTGATTCTCACTGTGTGCTTGGGCTTCTGAGCCAGCAGCTCTGGAGTAGTCACTCAGGTGGCTTTGGTGTGAGCAGAGAAGCCAAAGCAGGCTGGCAGCTTTTGGAAGGGGTCACTCATGAGACCAGCCTGCTCCAGAGCCATTCCTCCACATCCAGACCTGCCTGGAGGTCTCACACACACATGTCTGAGTGTGAGGATACGAGGACTGGAGCATCTTTCCCATGAGGACAGGCTGAGAGAGTTGGGGGTGTTCAGCCTGGAGAAGAGAAGGCTGCAATGGGGAGACCTTAGAGCACCTTCCAGTGCCTGAAGGGGCTCCAGGAAAGCTGGGGAGGGACTGGGGACAAGGGCCAAGTGACAGGACAGGGGCAGTGGTTTTACACTGGAAAAGGGGAGATAGAGGCTAGATCTCAGGAAGACATTCTTTATCATGAAGGTGGTGAGACACCTTGGGAACAAGTTTCCCAGGGAGGTTGTGGATTCCTTTTCCCTGGAGGTGTTCAAGGCCAGGTTGGATGGGGATTGGATTGGAGCAACCTAGTCAGGTGGAAGGTGTCCCTGCCCATGCAGTGTTGGAATGAGATGATCTTTAAGGTCTTTTCCAACCCAAACCATTCTGTGATTCTCTGAGTCTTTCCAGGGGGCTCCTTCCACACTCCAGCATGTCTTGCATCTCATCCATGTGAAACTGCTGGTGCCTTGGACACCAAACTGGTAGCACCTTGAAAAGCTTTTTGCCTGATCTTTCTTACACAGAGTCAGAGCTGGTTTCCTCCCTGATGCACTGAGGAGGTATTTAATAGCTGCTGTATGAACAAGTGGGTATCTCTCCAGGTACATCTGAACCCAGAGGCTCTCCCCCATCCAAGCAAACACTCCACCTCCCAGGCATTCCCTCCGTGGTCACCCAGTCTACTCACACTTATCCTGGCAGGGCAGAAAAGTCATTGCTGATATTTTTAAGCCTGGTCTTGGTAGTTTGAGTGCCTCCATCTGCACAGCTTTAACCCCCACCTGCAGAACTCATTCAGATCTGTAGTGCCTGTACTCAGCCAAGAACCAGAACATTATTTTGATCAGTTTGAGGCTTGAGTCTCCATTTCCAAAAGCTGAGATACAGAGGTTCAGACACTTAGTTGGGTGAGATGTTATTTTGTGGTTGTGAGCTACTTTCTCAGCTCAGATTTGTTACCAAGTGAAAGAGCAACTGAGCATCATGTCCTGAAGACAGTTTCTTCCTTTAACAAACATTTTGGACTCTACCTGGCCAGGCAGGAGCCAGTTCAGTGCTGTGATCCCAAAGCAGATCTGGCAGCACAAACAGGGGGTTTCTTTCTGGAGCTCCAAGGTCAGAGCTGTGTGAAATCCAGGGGGAGTTGTTGTTGAGTCAGGTGAAATGTGTTGAATTCTTTGGGGTTCAACCTCCTCTCTAAGGAGGGGAAAAATAAATCACAGTCAAGCCTGCCAAGCCCCTTCAGCACACAGAGAACTGTTGGGGTCCTGCTCATGATTCTTCTGTCACAGGACACCAGTGCTGGGCCATGGATGTTCCCCATTTCCTTTCTCCCCACCAAGTGGTGACATGGGAGGGAGGGAGGCAGAACATGTTCTCAGCCCCAGGGGAAAAATTTAACATCTTTTTTTCTGTTCTTATGAGCTGTGTCTCCCTGCCCATGTCAGGGGGTTGGGACTTATCTATAAGGTGCAGCAGTAGCACTGCTCTCGTGCATAGGACATGGATGGGATTTTTATTCTGATTATCACCTTTTCTGGCTGTGGGTCACAGCTTGGGATGGGGAGCTCTCTGCTGCTTGTGTCACAGAAGCATAGAATGAGAGTTCCTTTTGGTTGGAGAAGATTTAGCTCATTCAGTCCAACCCTTCCCCCATCACTGCCCAGGCCAGCACCACCCCCTGTCCCTCAGCACCACATCCCCAGGCTCTGAAACCCCTCCAGGGATGATGGGGACTCCAGCCCTGCCCTGGGCAGCCTGGGCCAGGCCCTGACAACCCTTTCCAGGCACTGAGAAATTGTTCCCCAGCTCCAACCTCAACCTCCCCTGGCACAACTTGAGGCCCTTCCTCTTGTCCCATCCCTTGTTCCTGGGGAGCAGAGCCCGACCCCCCCTGGCTCCAACCTCCTCTCAGGGGGTTGCAGAGAGCCAGAAGGTCTCCCCTCAGCCTCCTCTGCTCCAGGATCAACACCCCCAGGGCCATCAGATGCTCCTCACAACTTCTCCATACCCTCTCCTTACTCTCCAGAGCCTTCTCCATCTTCTCCAGACCTTCCTCCTTATTCTCCAGACCTTCTCCTTGTAGCCCAGACCCTTCCCCAGCTCCGTTGCCGTTCTCTGGACATGTCACGGTGCTCTGCAAGGTGTCAGCCTTTCCAGCTGTGTTTTCCTCTCCCTCCTCTCCTCTCTTGCAGGTTCTCCATACTACTACAGTGCAGCAGCCCGTGGGGCAGCCCCACCAGCAGCCACTGCCTATGATCGACACTGACGCCGGGGCCCGGGGTGCCGGCACCGACCTCGGGCACTGCCGGNCACCACCACCACCACCACCACCACGGGGCACCGGCCAGGGAGGGGGATCCCTGGGAGGCTCCAGCCCATGGAAATGTTGCTCTTTCAGCTTGGTGAACTGGTTGTTGTTGTTGTTCTTGTGTTTTCCAACCCCGTCGTGTTGACCGCGTCTCAAAGCAGACAAGGGGATGGGGGGCAGGGGGTGTCCTGGAGCTCGGTGTGGTCCAAACCTGGTGGTAGCTTCATGTCTTCTGCAGCTGGCTGGCTACTGCTTTAATGGCCTGTGGGTGCCACGGCTGTATCTGGGGATAAGGAAGAGGTGTGAACAGCCCCTCGGGGCCGCTTCCTCTTGCTGCACACTGAAACAGGCTGTGAGACTCAAGGCAATTTCTTTTTTTCTTTTTTTTTTTTGGTGGCAAAGGGAAAAAAATCAGTCTGCTCAACTTTACACAAGCACCACTGTAAATACTTGCTTGTTTATATTACTATAAGGTTGGCTTAAACATAAGCAGCAACATTGTGCAAATGTGAACTTGAGATGCACCTGAGAAACATATTTCAGGGCTGGTGGCACTGATTCACATTCAGTAAGCTTTAAGCAACTTTGAACCAGGTTAACACTCGTTGTGGGCTGGTGTTATTTCTGTACAGAGCATCCTATCTGGCTGTGACAATGCTGTGTGCTGGTACCCAGCCACGTGGGCAGCTGAAAGGCGGTTTTGTGACAATTTTACTGCTTAATATTAATTTACGTTCGTTTGTCATCGCAGCGAGCACCGAAACAAATTCTCTGGTTTCAAGTTAAGCAGCATCCAAGAAGGAACTCCTAAGTGACAGGTGACAGCTTGCACACACCTCAGTGTAGGCTGTGTGCTAACACCCAGTGATGAGCACCCCATCCCAGTGAGGAGGTGGTGGAATGGTGGGGTGGAGCCCCGGGCACTCGTTCTGCTGCTCTGGCTGTTCTGATGGAGGATTTTCCTTTTTGAGCCACTCTAGTCCAGACCTGCACCAGGATTTTACCCTGTTAATCCCTGTTAATCCCACTTTTCTCCCCACCACCTCTTGGATGGTGATGTGTCCTTCAATGAGCAGCTTCCTGGGGCTGTAGAGGAGAGCAGAGGGGATGCAGAAGAGCTGCCAAGCAGCTTCACCCATCACTGCCACGTCATGGAGCCAGGGGAGCTGCTGGTTTCCCCTTGCAGGCCACAAGCCCAGGAGCTGCCAACCTCAGGTGTGTTTGGATGACAGGCATCACCCATCCCCTCTTCCTGAGAACGTTGGAGAAGCTCCCTGGTCCTGATGAGATGAAGATCTGGCTGTAGCCTCCTTATCCTCAGCCCCCACCATCCTCATCCATCCCGGGCACTGCAGAGGGGTCCTGTCTGTGTCCCACAGTTGGTGTTGAATCTGAGATGTGTTCTTGTGGATGGACATTCAAGTACCAACAGTTACCTCCAGCTGAACAAACATTTTTCTGAGATGGCAGCTTCTGAGTTAACACTTTTCTCTCTGCTCTCTCCACGATATTACTTGTGCAGTGTGTCCTGTGTCCTTAGTGGCCAGTGACCCACTGAGAAGCTCTCTCTCCAGCTCCAGTGGCATCTTCTCATGCTATGGAAACACAGCTATCACTTTCAAGTTTCCAGGACAGAGGTGCAGATCCTCAAAAGCCATGGAGGTACCTGGACCCCACTGCCTCTGCAGTGAGATGTTCAAAGAGCCCATCAGGGACCTTGGCCAGAGTCCTTCAGACTCCATCCCCAGCCCAGAAGAAGTAAGTTTTGTGACAAACCAGTCAGCTGTCTTTCAGCAGTTGATGGCTGATACACACCTGTTCTGAAGACAGTTTTCATGGGGAGCTTTCTGGAGCATTGCTTTGGTGCTGTCCCTCTCTGAGCAGCCCACGGTCACACACACAGCTCCTTTGGGCTGGGGAAGGGGTGAGGTTGCCCAGGGCTTTGGATGAAGAGAAAAGAAAAGAAGTTTTGTCTGCAGGTCTCGAGGATGTGGATGGTGGCACCAGAGCAGAGGTGTTGGAGGCACCACCTGCTGGGGTGACCACGCTGGGATAAAATGAATCTTTCCACCCAGCCAACAAGCTCCTTGTGTTTGGTTCCTCGTGGCATTGTCTGTGTGACGTGGCGAGTTCAGGTTACCCTGAGAAAGCCAAACATGAGACTTTGGCAGATGTGACCATGCTGAGGATGGAGGCTGCTGTGGGACGTGTCTGCCATGAAGGGTGCAGGGATGCCTCTGGATGAAGGTGCTCAGAGCTGGCTGGCCCTGTGGTTTCCATTGGAGCATCCCTTGTCCAGAGCCGTGCTGCTGGGCTCCATCCCAGAGCTGGGGTGCATCAACGCGAGTGGCAGGGTGCTGGTCCACGATGGAGCCATGGAGGGGAAACCCCAAACTCCCACTTTGTCAGGCACACACCTTGTGCCCACCCCACCTCCCAAAACATGGCAGGAGCTCTCTGGTATCTGCTGGGAATGTTTCCCTGCAAGAAAGGCTATCGAGGGCTGGCCCGTTGGGTATACACTTCTGGAGGAGGCACTTCGTGACATTTTTCCTATTTTTGACAATATTTGACTCGGAGCTTACAAATTGCTTTCCTCAGATGGTCTGGACTTGCTGTCCATGCTCTTCATCGGGGTATTCCTACTCCTTGGAGAGCATCTTGGAAAAGGCAGCGGTGGGAAGAGGTGGTTCTCTGGGGGTGGCACAGCCCCCTCCTCTCCATCCCCTCCATCTCAAGGGGAGCCCCTGATGGAGCTGGAAACTGGAAGCAGATTTCTCCTTGGGCCTGTAAGGAGGTCTTGGGGTGTCCTTCCTGCCCCTGCTGGAGCAGCACACCCCATGTCCTGCTGGATCTGTAGGGAACCCCTGCAAGAACCGACCCCATGGAGGAGGGGTTATAAACTCATAGCAAGAAATTCACTGAGTCTATTGCTGATGCAGAAATGAAACCTGAGGGATGGAGAAGGGAAACACCACAGTGAGATGGAGCCAAGGGAGGCCAGGAGCAGATGAACTGAGTTGTTCAAGAGCCCCCTGGTCAAAACCCAGGGTGTGAGTCTGGGTGTGAGTGGAAGGAGGACGTGAGAGGCCACGGGATGGGGCTTGGTCACAGTGCCCAAAGGATCATGGTGGAGGCATCTGTGGGGTGGGGGATGCTCCTGGGACAAGGTCTGCAGGACAAAAGTTTTGTTTGTTCCTTGTGGAGTCAGAGAAATGCTGATCAGACAAAGTCTGAGGGGTGGGAGCAGGGGATGGTGTGGAGCTCTGAGCCAGGCTGGGGTGGTGGCACCAGGGCAGCCTCGGGGCTGGAGGCACCTGCAGAGGAGACAGCTGCAGAAAAAAGGAATATCACAGAACATTTAGGTTGGCAGAGACCTCCATGATCATCCAGTCCAACCTCTGACCAACACCAACTACTAAACTACTAAAAAAGGAAAGAGAAATGGGCTGAGAAGTGCTTTTTGGGTTTTTTTTTGGTCTGCCCTGGCTGCTGGGCTGGCTGTGGACACTCTGCTGTGCCCGGCCAGGACTGATGGGCTGGTGTTCCTTTATTCTTTTCTTTGATGTTCTCGTCCTGCACTTCCCTCATCAGGGAGGAGAGAGGAGCCCGTGTCATGGTGTCCCTTGTCCCCATCCAGGGGTGGCTCCCAAGGCCGTGTCCCCCCACCCCCTGGTGCCAGCCCGTGGTGTCTGGCTGGTGGCCCTCTTGACTACGTCCCATCAAAGCTTGGGACAACTTGCTTCTCCTTCTGGATTTCTTCTGAGAAAAAAAACGTCATTAGAGGGCGGTGTGCCCCGTGGTCTCTGCGGGCAGGGGGTGGGGGTCCTCTACAGGTGTTGTCCCTCTGGGTGGCTGAGGCCACCACGGCTGCACGCCTGCTGGTGGCCCGGGGCTGGGGACACCATCCACGAAGCCCAGTTGTGTCCCTCCAGTCACAGGGATGTGTTAACCGTGGTGTGAGAGACACAGAGACCCACCAGGGCCTGAACCAACCCTTGTGGGTGTCCTGGTGGGGCAGACACCACGGGGAAGGTGGCTCAGGGGGTCGGTGGCGCCGGTGTCAGTGCCAGCTGTGGGTGTCACCTCCATCAGCTCCGGGGCAGGGGCTGGGCCTGGGGGGCTTTGCTGGACCCCACCACAGCACCCCGGGGCATGGAGAGGTCTCCTTGTGTCCCCGAGCCCCTGGCCAGAGCCCCCCTGTCCAGGCTGCTCTGCTCTGCCCTGGCACAGGGAGGGGGAATGGCCGTGGGTCTGAGCTGCCCTGGGCTTGGCTCAGCCTCCAGTGGGGAGAAACCTTGTGATGGTTTTTTTCACTTCCTAGTGGCCTTTGTACATTGTGAAATTACAGAAACTCATTTCATTGCAAAAAAAAAAAAAAAAAAAAAAAAAGAACAGGCTTATTTTTTTTTTTCCTTTAAAGGCAAACTACTTTGTATTAGGGACTTCTAGCATCAAAGAAATACATATCTATTGTATCCACCAAAGTCTGCAATGCCTGCATTGAAGCTTACTTCTTAAAAAAGAGGAAAAAGGGAGTGAAACAAAAGCCTCCTCCCCTCGAAAAATCCATACAAAGAAAAAAATAACTTACAAAAAAAACAAAACAAAAACAAACTCGTAAAAATAACTGTTGAATTGCCTTTGAAAGTAGGGGATAACATCTGTTGCGAAACAGATGAAAAAAATGCTTCTTAAAATGTGTATGTTTTGTATTCTTTTTTTCTAGTAGGAAAAGAACAGACTTGAAATCTTGGTGTTTTTTCCTTAGTGCTGTGTGTTGCTTTTGTGTGTTATAATATTTGAATGTAATTACAGCAGTGCCAATTTGCCAAAGATGTCGAACATTATTTTGGGGATTTTGTTTTTGGGGAGTTTGTTTTGGGGAGCAAAAGGGGAGGTGGGCTGGGGAGCAGGGGTGCTAAGGCATGGGTCAAAANGGAGGAAGAGGAGGGGAGGAAGAATTGGGCAGAGGTGTGGGATGGTGGGGGGAGAGCTGGCTCAGGATCATGGAATCACCCTGGAGGTGTAGAAGGGGTTGGAAAGGACCTTAAAGCTGATCCAGTGCCATGGGCAGGGACACCTCCCACCAGCCCAGGGTGCTCCCAGCCCCATCCAACCTTCAACACTGCCAGGGATGGGGCAGCCACAGCTTCTGGGGGCAACCTGGGGCTCAGCACCCTCACCCCAAAGAATTTCTCCCCAAGATCTCCTCTCCATCTCCCCTCTTGCAGCAGCAAACCCTTCCCCCTCATCCCATCCCTCCAGGCCCTTGTCCCCAGTCCCTCCCCAGCTTTCCTGGAGCCCCTTACACCAGCACTGCCAAGCCCACCACTAAACCATGTCCCAGCACCACATCCACACACCAGATGGGGCAGATGGAGTTTGGGGGAGCTCAGTGGGGCCTGAAGCCAACAGCTGTGTCTGAGTGTCCCCTAAACAGAGTCTCCTGCTCTCTGAAGACCACAGTGCTTCTCCTGGAGATCTCCAGTGCCCTTCCCTGCTATCCAGCTGTGGCAAAGGTGCATGGGTGGGTGGAGAGGTGACTCTCAAGGTTTTCACCCCATCCGCCTTCTTGTTCCCAGCAAAAACAACTGGTTCACTGTCAAGAGAGGTGGGAAGAGTCCAGACCTGTGCCCACGTCACTGCAGCCATGCAGGGGGCTGTGGGCACTGGGGCAGAGCTGGTGTCCCTTTCTGCCTCCCCTGGATCCTGTCACTTGGGGTGTATGACCACATGTGTGGCACTCACTGCAGGGTGACTCCTGCAGCTCCCAAAGTGTGTGTCTGAGCCTGGGGCTGCTGCTTGGTCTGCACCAGCTGAGCCAGCCCTGGAGCTTTCCTGGAGCTGTGGGACACTTCCCTGGATCATCATCACACATGTCCTGCTCGTGGTGCTCAGTGCTGGGTTTGTGACACACCAGGAAGGGAAGATCCCTTTGATCTGACACCAGGATGTGTTTGGACTGAGCTCCCCTGTTCCCTGCCCTGACAGCACTCCCAAAACTCAATTAACAAAACCATTACATAAATAATGGTGAGTGGCTCCAGAACCTCTGCCCTCACCCTTTCTGCACTCCTTGTGTTTTCAGCAGTGAAGTTTGTGCCAGGGCTGGCTGGGATGGTGTTAATGGTTTCCATGGCAGGTGGCGTGGTGCTGGGCTTTGGATTTGTGGCTAAACCAGTGCTGGTGACACCCCGGTGTCTGGGGCTCTGCACAGCTCTGGGGCTTCCTCTTCTTCTCCCCCCAACCCCTGTGAGGTGGGGTGGGCAAGAGGCTGGTGGGGACATGGCCAGAGAGCTGACCAGAGGGATATTGATGCCACATGAAGCAGAAAGACTGCTGAGAGGGGTTCCCAGAGCTGCCACCGCTCAGGGGTGCTGTGGACACCATCATTCTACTCCTCAGAGGTGGTGAGCCTTCGCTTCTGCTGGTTTTGCTTTCCCTTTTTCTACATTTACTAAACTGTCTTTTATCTCAACACATGAGTTTTCTCTCTTTTGCTGTTCCTGTTCTTCTCCCCTCCCACCCCTGCCCTGCCAGTGACCAGCTGGGTGGATGCTGCACTCTCCTTTCCTTTCCTTTCCTTTCCTTTCCTTTCCTTTCCTTTCCTTTCCTTTCCTTTCCTTTCCTTTCCTTTCCTTTCCTTTCTCCTCTTTTTCTCTCTTTCTTTTTCTCTTCCTAAACACAAACACTATTTCCTGTCCTTGCCACAGACCCTAACACCAGACTCAGCTGGTGGTGATGCCTCCAGAGGAGGAGGGGAAGCCCCTCTCACCCCCAGGCAGCAAGCAGAACCCCAGAAGTGTTCCTGTGCCTGGAGACCACACTGGGTGTCCCTGGGTACCACGGGGCACATCCCAATGCAGCTTCCAGAATTTGTGGAGAGGGCAGAGGGTGGATGAACCCAGCCACCAGACCCTCTGCCAATACCCAGGCAGCCTTCAGGGGGGTTTTGTGCCACTGCAGGAAAGAAACTTTGCAGAACTGGGTTGGACCTTGAGGTTCCTTCCCAACCTGACATTCTGTGATTCTATGAACTGTCAGTTCTGCCACGTTGTGTCTGTCCTCTCCTTGCAATGAGATGCTGGCAGCAGGGGATTGCTGCTCCTGGCTTTCTTTTT
>JAAWXA010000083.1:354322-378587 GCA_038090715.1 Florisuga fusca
CGCAGGAGCCAGTGGGAAGAGGTCAGTGACAGCCCCTTTGCCAGGACTCCTGCCGTGGGCTATGATGTCCACGAGCAGAAACATCTGGAAATAATGTCACAGGCAGCTGGTCAGGGCTTGCAGCTTCTGCCTCAGGATTTTGTGACCTGTTTGCATTCTCAAAAAAACAAAAAAACAAACCCCAGAAAAAAAACCACCATCCAAAAAAACCAATAAAAAATCAAAAAGTCTAAACCCCAGGACTCGAAATGCCCCAGGAGAGAAAAGAACATTCTTCTTCTGTGTATATACTGCCTTGGAACAATGCATGTACTGTCATGGAACCATAGAATGGTTTGGGTTATAAAGGACATTAAAGACCATCAAGATCCAGCCCCCCCTGCATGGTCAGGGACACCTCTCATCCAGCCCAGCTTTCCCCAAGCCCCATCCAACCTTCACCACTGCCAGGGATCAGCAGCTTCCCTGGGCAACCTACTCCAGTGACTTAATACCCTCTTGGTGAAGAATTTTTTCCCAATATCTACCTAAATCTCTACCAAGCATCCCTTAGGGCAGGGTTTCCACAGAGGTGGGGCCTCCTGACCATACCCAGGTGGTGAATAGCAGAATGATGGCTCCAGTATCCATCCATGGACACCTCTGTGCCTGCCCACGTCTGGTGATTCTCATCCATCCAGCCCTCCAAAGGCTCTGCTGGACCAGAGGCTTTGGGGATGCCTGAAACTGGACCCTGTGCCCTTGTCTCCAGCTGAGCAGCAAGCACTGAGTGTGCAGCTGAGACTGCAGAGCCAGAACTTGCCTGGGTGTGCCAGGGAAACGGGCCAGTGGGAGCAGAACGGGTGGAGTTTGGCAGGATGCAGGGACACCAGACAGACCAGAAGGATACAGCCAACGGGACCTTGGTCTGAGGAAGATGCCAGAAAGATAAGAGGGGCCCAAAGGAAGTTTTTGCCAGCACTCAACAGCAGAAGAGCATCTGCTCCAGCCTCCCGTGGTGCTGGGCTGGGAGCAGGTGGAGGAGGAGGAGGCAGAAGTTGAGCACAGAGCAGTTGGACTCTGCCAGCACCGACTGGGTCTGAGGTGTGGGATCCTCCTCCCTGTGCCTGGGTCTGCTGGGCTGACCCCACCAACACCTGAGCCCAGACCCAGAAACTGCCTCACGACTCCTGCAGATGGACGGAGGAGGGAAAGGGAAGGGGGGAAACGGGCAAAACTTGTGAATTGTGCAAACGGTGGTGACACAAGCACAGCAGAATCAGGAGCCACACCTGGTAGGAGTCTGCTAAATTCTGGCTCCTGACTCTATTAAACCCACTGTAAACAGTCCCTGATAACACTTTAAAATAATGGTCCATTATTTAAGGCTGCAATGCTTAATTAGAGTGGAACTGACAAATGGAGTCATCATGATTAATGTTATTATAATGAGTACATCTGCAATTTGGTATAACACACAGAAATGTCTGGCTTCCTGGGAAAGCCTCAGATACAGAGGGTGTCTTCTGTGTTCATAGGGATGTAACAATTCCTCTGAAGGAATCTCATCATAATTTAGCATGAATTAATGTCCATTTATCACACTGTGTTACCCAGTGCAGCAATTTATCTAAATCCTATATGTGCAATATAGACTCTTGTCTAAGAACACCAAAATGATGGAGAAATCCTTTAAAGAAATACATTTGCTGTAGATCATTAATGCTCAGTGTGCTAAGTGGCCTTTAAATTAAACTAAGTTAAATAAACTCTTTTTTAATATACCAGTGTAACTTTTCCATTAACAAACACATTATAGCTTTTTTTTTTTCATTTAGATGCAGCTGATGCAAGCAAACGACACCAAAATGTTCAATTAGCAGAGCAGGATGTAATTCAGTGTCTGAGTGGTGAGAAGAGGCTCTTCTGAACGGGTAGAACCACAGAATTGTTCTGGTGGGAAAAGACCTTCAAGACCATCAAGTTCAACCACAGCTCAGCTCTGCCAACCATACCCTAACTCTACCAACCATTAACATAATTCTGCCTAGTCCACAGTGCTTAAAGCATGTTAATCACAGCATCTACGAGCCCCTCAGGCACCCCCAGGGATGGTGATTCAGACAGAAGGATCAGTCCATGCTGCTCCCTCCACACAGCCCCTGGGACCAGTGGGACTTCTGGTGGGAGTTACTCCTCAGACCAACACCCACACCCACATGTGGGCTCCAGTTGGGTTTGAAAACCGGTTTTAAAGTGTCTCCAGTCTTTTCCTGGAGCCACAGAGCCACCAGCCCCAGTGGGCATCGTGGTGGAGAAGGACTGTGGACACCGTGTGGGACAGTCCCAGCTCACTCAGTGGCCTGGGGGCTCCTCCTGTCTGCCAGCTCCTCAGGACCCTGATGGCAAATTCCTCTGGGTCAGATCTGCAGGGATTCCCCTCTGCCCAAGTAATGAGTCCTTAGAGCAGCACACTGATTTTTGTCTCCTCAAACCTCCAAGCCTTGGCTTGCAAGATGCTCTTGAAACAGACCCCACAAAAACTTCTGCAGGGGTGTTCATCCCAGTCCCTATGCTCAGGCTGCACTGGCACAGGAGCTCTTCTCCACCATTCCTGACCTGGCTGCCATACTCTTTACTAGGGAGGCTCAAGCAACAGCAAGATCACTTCTCATAAAGGTGGAGGAATAATCTTTATTCCTTCTTGCCACCTGCTTTCCATTTCCCTGAGTGCAACTGAGACAAAAAGAGCTGATGGATGTCCGTGGCCTGAGGAGCAATCCCAGTTAGCCAGTGGTGCTCTGCTGGGACTGGCTGGCCCACTGCTCTGCTGGGGAGTCAGGTTGGAGCTCTGTTGTCGGAAAATACCTGATCTAAGAGGAGCACAGCAGCCCAGTCCATGTGGATTCTGGTGGACCAGGTGAAAGATTCCAAATAGTGTTTCTCTGGCTCCTGTGGAAGTGGCAGTGCACATATATTGTGTGCCCATTGCCTTACAAAATTCCATGCTTTATTTTCTCCATGCAAAATTCTTCTACAAAATCTTGCTTGTGTCAATTTGGGATGTTCTTAAATAAACCAGAAGGTGCAGGATTGTTTGGCTCAGCGACTGACTTCAGGACCGTGGGTTTAAATTCACTGATGAAAAAAAAATCTTGCTGACTACCAGGCTATAAAAGGTGCAAAATGAAGCAGGTTTAGTTTGCCTGCAAAGGAGAAGGGGAAGGTGCAGGAGGTCTTGAATACGAATCAGAGAAACCACAAAACAAGGAGAGGATTAAACTTCCGGAAAATTAAGTATTTAGAGATGAAAAAAAAAAGAAAAAAGTTTAAAAATGTATACCTGAGTTTCTCTACAGCAACCAAATGGAAGATGAAAGAGGAAGAGGAGAAGGAAGAAGAAAGTTTCTTGTGACAGACCCATTTGTGTTGCTGGGTCCTGCTCTGTAGGGGGCCCTGAGAAAAACCTGAAAAACAAGCTTTTTCTCCAGGAAAGAGTTCAGGTTTTGGTTCCTTGGTATTTTTTAGGAGGAATTCAGTCCCTTGGTGATTTTTTGGGGAATGGCAGTCTGGCCAGCTGGTTGATATTTTTTGCACTGTGTTCGTTCTCAAAGGTGAATTTTAGCTGTTAAAAAACAAGGTGGTGTAGCTCAGTCCTTGTGTTAAACACAACACTATGAAGCTTTTGGAAGAAATATAGGGATTAGCTAAACCACCAGCTCCCAGAAATTGTGAAGATGCATGGCTGAAGGATTGCTCCAAATGATCCCTTTCTCTCCTACTCCTTCCTTTAGTGTCTGATGACAGATGCTGCACAGACAGGACCCACCTCAATGCAGATGTTTGGTCAGTAAGGCAATTCCAGCACATGTAGGGTTCAGAGGAGCCCTGGGGAGAAGGACTTGGGAGTGGTTGGGACCAGAATCCCAACAAGAGCCAGCAGTGCTCTCCTGCAGCTCGGAGGAGCATCCTGAGATGCACCAAGGGCTCTCTCTCCCTCTCCTCTGGAAACAAATGTCTGCATGTTCCTCACCCACAAGATATCATCCTGGAACCACACTCCGGGCAGAGGACATGGCGTTTTAAAGGAGCAAGGAGAGGGTAGAGACCCCGTGATGGGATTGCCCTGGGAAAATTACCCTGTGAAAGGTTTAGTCTGAAATTGGCACCTCTCTGATGTATGGAGCAATATTGACCCATCCTCCTAAAGACATTTAAAGCCCAGTCAAAATTTATCTTTTCATCCTAAGCAAAATATGGGTGAGGATAGCAGGGATGGGGAAACACCTTCTCAGCTCATGGCACGTGTTTCAAGTCTGAGCAGGTGCTTGGTTCAGGTCACTCTCCCTCTTGGTGGCACCAAGAAAGGGCTCCCGTGGGCAGAGGAGACAGGAGTGTGGACCCTGGGCAACCACAAGCCATCAAACCCCGTGTCTCTGCCTGCAGACCCACGGCTGCAGCTCCATCTGCAGTGCTGACACTGACAAACAGGACCCTGGGCTGGGCCACTCACTCCTGGCTGCTGGCTGGAAGATCAGGTCTTGCAGGTAAAAAGAAGAGAAGAGCAATATAGCAAGTGAGGTGATGCTGAGGACAAGTGCTCAAGGAGCTTTTTGCAGGAGACAGCCTCATTTTTCATCAGCATTAGACAGACTCTAGGTCTCAGGTTGGCAGCCCACTGGTCAGGTTCATGAGTCCTATAGTGTTGGGGATAGGAGAGCACCTGTGGAAAGAAAAGGAAATGCCTTAGATCTTCCAGAAGAGGTGTAGCTATAAGATGGAGAATATCTTGATTTTGGGTTTAAAACCTTCTTCTTCTCATCTCTCTTCAGAACACAGAGGTGAGCAGGTCAGTTGTGAAGGCTGAATGGGATCTAAACCACTGTCTGGAGAACAACCTGACAGTTTTCTGGTCCTAGGTTAAAGCCTCCAATACAATTGATCTTTCAGACCCTTCAAGCAGAGGAGATGGTACAGTGTGCCAGGAACCATGGCCTGACCTGGGGCAGGGACACCAACATTTGGTGCTAGAAACTCCAATAGTTAAGAAACTGTTTGTTTCCATTTGATGCTGGGGACCCCAGGACCTGTGAGACATCTGAGAGAGGGTGGGAAGGAGCAGGAGTCATGGCATTGGGACACCTCCACCCTCCCTTTCTTCTGATGTTCCTTGTCCAACCTGAAGACTGATAGCAGGGCCCCTGTCTGTTTCTGAACATCCTACAGGGGGGTTTTGTCCTAGATGAACTTCTAGAGCTCCTGAAACGTATCAGGCAGAAGAAAATTCTGGGCTTCTGATCTGGGGTGGGATGTGTTTTTGCCAACACCATCATTTTACCATCTTGTTTCTTTTTTTCCTGCCCTTTCTTTAGGTTTATTTCAATTTTATTTTGGCTAACAAAGGCATGAAAGCGAGGAGGTGTCAGTTCTGCTGCTGAGTTAGCAGAGAGCTGTGGTCCAGCAGTAGTTAGAGACACACAATTTAAATACTGTGAGCTCCCAGTGCATTGCTCCACCAGTGACTGCCACAACTCCTGTCTTACAGCTGGGAGGAACTGGGTGAGCTGGCACATGCCAAAGCCAAGGACAACAATAAGCCAAAGCCACATTGATGGACATCTGCTGGCTTGGCTGGATCCAGAGAGGACCAGAACACCTGAGCAGCTCAAATGCCGTGATGGGTCTGCATCTCAAACTGATCCCTTTCTTAGGAAGTAGGAGACCTGAGGCCAGGAAGACCTCCTGAATTCAAGCCCTGCTGCAGTCAGTATGGCAGCAAACACCTCAAATTCTCTGTCTCCCAAGACAGATGACCTGGGATTACTTGTTCAAAGATGAAAAGCAGAGCTGAGAGGTGTCCCCATGGGCAGTACCAGTCCTCTGGAGGTGCATGGGGGATGCTGTGAAGCACTCCAGCCTACTCCAGCATCAAGCTCATCACCTGTGACAGATGGGCTGAACACAGCCCTGGTGTCTGTCCACAGCCATGGCACCTGCCCGTGGCCTCAACTAACTCTGTGACTTGTGGAAAAGAACTCTACAGCTTGGAAAGTTACAGAGATGGGAATGTTTACCCAGCACTGGGAGAACAAGGGGATATTTCCTCTGAAATCCATGCACACCAATCTTCCAACCAGGCTTTTGTTACAGACACTGAAATGTTCCCTGTTCCTTAGATTTCACAATACACTGGTACAGATGCATCACCTACTCCCACTTGGTATTAAAATCAGTCCCAAGAGGTCATTTTCATCATCTCCTCCCTCCTGCACTTGCGTAGTGTCTCCTGGGGATGCAGTAAAAATGAAGCAAAGGTCTTTCTCTGGGCAAACTTTTCACCTCTTCTCTCCAGGCATGCACATTTCCTCAGTCCTCAGCCAACCTGACGTGTTTTGTTTCTTATCTCAAGGTTGGTGTAGTTATCAGTTTAGCACCTGTATTTCCCTTACCAGGTGATGATTATCTAAACACTTTCTTAGCTCCTGTTAAACAATCATTCTTGTTAGCTTCTATCAGGCCAATGTGACCCCTAGACAACTGCTATCAGGGGTTTCACATTAACCTTTACATCACCTGGAGCTTTGGTACCATCCTAGGTGCCACAGGAGAATGTTTGAAAACACATGAGAGAATCACAGGTTGGGTGAGGCTGGAAGGGACTTCTGGAGGCCGTTTGGTCCAGCTCAAGCAGGGTGACCTGGAGCCATGTCCAGATGACTTTGGAACATCTCCCATCTGGGATCCTCCACAGGACCCCATGCCAGTGTCTGGTCACACTCACAGTGAAAATATATTTGCAGATTTTCAGAGGGAGCCTCCTGAGTCTCAGTGTGTGTGCCCAGAGCCCCCATTCCTGTCACCAGCATCTCTGGAAGAAGCCTGGCTCCACCATCCCCTCCCTCCCAGGAGGTGTTTGCACACACTGGTGAGACCCCCCGAACCATCTCCAGTCTGGACACTCCCAGCTCTCTCTCTCTTTCCTCCCTGGTCCTTGTGGGCTCTGGGCTCTGCCCAGTCTGTCCATGTCTCTCTGGCACTGGGGACCCCAGAGCTGGAGACAGAAGAAGGCACTACAGGACCTGGATCCCCAGACCCACCCTGGGCACTGCCAACCCACCACCTGAGGTCTCTGCTGACTGGTTTTACTGGGTTTGTCCCTCAGCAAGGTGTGAGCAGGTGCCAAGGAATGGATGATTTTTCAGTGTTATCATCTCGTTGTATAAACAATGACAAATGTAAATGGGAAGACCTTGGCTGATTGTTTAAATTCCATTACAGCCAGGCACCAATATTGACAACCCTGTGAAATTAAGCATTTTGGGACAGCCTCGACATTAATAGAACGTGCAAGATGTTTATGCTTTGGGTTATTTTTGAGGTTTATTTGGTTCTGTTTTGTTGTTGTTGATATGATTTGTGTGTTTTTAAATACTCTGCCTGCAGTTTCCATCACCATGCACTCACACACAGCAGGCAGGCTGGGCACCCCTCCTTGCTGCCTCACCACTTCTCTGGTCGGCCAGGGCTGTGATCCCAGATAACAAAATCCACTCATCTCCCTCACAGTCATAAAGGGAGAAGCCTCAGAACTGCCAGGCATGTGTTGCTTACTAATCCAGAACTAATGTGACCAACATGGAGCTCTGACTTTGCACATCCACACGCTGTCACTGGAAGAGCAGCACCCTGCATGCAGGGGAGGTTTTCATACTGTATGGGAAAAAAAAATCTTAAAAAATATGTAAATATAACAATCAACTCCAATGTAACAGCTAAAATAACTTTTAATTGTTTTCCCTTCACTTATATTTTCTGCTTGGCTGACTCTGCTTATGGCTCCTGGAAAGGCCAGCTCATCAGTTTTTGTTGTTAATCAAGAACAGTAATTGTGTAAGTTATAAAGACACAAGATGATTCTTTGCTGAACAGGATAACAACTTCCAGAAAATGCAAAGTAGTTTTTTAAAATGTTTTTTGATTAGTAATCTGTCAGACTGCTCTCTAACGAGACGAGGTCACTGGGAGGCCCTGGGAATCCAGGCTCAAGGAGGGGTTTGCCCCCATGTTCCTGGCATCCTGGGTGCTGTTTCAGAAGAAGTGATGTCAGAGGGCACCACTGGCTCAGGGCACACCCTGGCTGCTCTGCTTCTGACTCTCTTCAACGCTAGCAAACTCCATGCAACCATGAGAAAATGTTGGGAAAATGTTCTCCCTATCCCTGATACCAAGACAAGTATCACAGGAAGCTGCATGAGAGCAGCATGGGGACCCCTTGGAAGGCACCAAGGTCCTTGGGCACTTGGGCAGGAGGGAGAGGCACATCACAGGTTCCACTGGCTTGGAATCACAGAATTGCTGTTGGTTGAAAAAGGACTTCGTCACCAACCATAAACATAAATCTACCAAATCCATGCTAAACCATGGCTCTAAGCACCACATCCACATGGATTTTAGATTTTTAACTCCCATTTTGTCTTCCACCCACCCCGCCTTCCGTGGACACAGCCCTGCCAGTGACAAGGTCCCCTTGGAGCCATCCCTGTGGGCTGCTCCAGGCCCCTCTTCCCAAAGGCTTCACACCTGGGGGGGAAGTTTTACACCTGTGTGGGTTTTTCTTCTCTAGGTGGGGCAGAAAAGGGCCCCAGAGGAGGAGGCTGGAAGTGGTGTGAGGATGGAGGAGAGATTCAGAACAAATTGCTGAAGGGAGGGGAGTGAGACAGTCAACCTCCCTCAAAATAACAAGTTTTATTTCAGTTTCATTATTAGCAGTGATTTTCATCTCTAACAAAAAGTTTTAATGGAGGAGATGTCTGGATGACTTTTAATGCAGCCAGATAGGTACTGGCATATCCTGAAATCCCTTTGTTGTATATCCACTGAGTTATGAAAGGGATTTAAGTGGATGAACTCTGGTGCAGCTTGCTCATCAATGCATGAAGAAAAGAGTTGGAGGTGTAAAAAAATGTCAAATAGCTTTCTTATATGCATTAAACTATTAATAAAGATAAAATGATCTTTATGTTTTCAGTTTATAATGTCTCTTTTATGAAAGTAAGAAGTGGCATTGATTCACGACTCGTTGGTTTCACTGTTCTGGTCATTACTGGGAACACATCAGGAATGGCACCCGGAGGAAGCTCTGTGTTGAGATGAAAAGGTGGCAAGTGCAAGAGGAAAAATTCTCCTTTTTGAATCCAGAGTGTTTATTCTGTGGGGGTCTCCTGCCTGCTCCATGAGTGACCCAGTGTACAGGGCACAGGGTGGGGAGAGGGGAATGTCATTTGATGGGAATCCTCAGAGCCAAAGTTCCTGGGGCTGGGCTGTACCCTGGGTCTGGTGACATCTCTGCACTTGAGGAACAACACTGAACAAGCTCACTGAACACAGGAGAGATCATTACAGCTTCTGCTTATCCATTACATCCACTCATATCCTAACTTGTCGTTAAGTTATCCTGAAGTACCAGAACAAGGCCAGGTTGGATGGGGTGTGGAGAAACCTGGTCTGGTGGGAGGTGTCCCTGTCCCTGCAGAGGTCTGGGACTAGATGGTCTTTAAGGTCCCTTCCAACTCAAACCATTCTATGGGTCTGTGATTCCAGGATCAGTGGAAACCAGAATGCTGAGATTTGTTCCCCAAATCTCATCCCATCCCCAGGCATCCTGATGAGTGGTGTGGTTCCCTCTAACCTGAACACTTGGAACTACACACGGAGTGAAGTCTCACCAAGGCAACCCATAGCACTAACCACAAAATCTGTGGCAGAAGCCTAAATCTGGGAAGTTCTATGTACCCAATCCATAGTACAAGGCACAGACTAAACCAGCCTCTGGAGAAAGTCTGCAGAGCTCCTCATCTGTCCTTGCTCTGGACACAGCTGCGAGTGTCAGGGGGTAGTGCAAGTACCAGACCACCAGAGGCCATCCCCCACGGGCCCAAAGCCACAAAAACTTTTGGGAACACAGATCAGGGACTCAGAGGAAGAGACACTCCACATGGGACCCCCTTGAGTCCTGGAAAGGGAAAAGTAATGGGGGAAATTTTTTTTTTCCTGTAAGTGTACATCAGCCCATGTGACCTTTTCCCAAAACTGCCAAGGGCAGAGCAAAACTTCCCAGCAACCAAGTCCAGAAGGAACATCCTCCTCCAAGTGAAGACTTTCCAGGTCCTGCATTAAGCTGTAATTACCATGTCCAGCAGCTCTGCTGTATAGAAACATGAATAATTAGGGAGTTAAACCTATTCACTTTGTAAAATACTAATTTATTAATGAAGTCAAGTTACTTGTGGAGCTAAAAGAAGTGCTGTGGGTGGCTATTCCTAGAGAAAAGTTGAGAGCACCAAGTTACCTTTCTAACCTAGGCAGAGAAGTTGCAAAAACTCAGTGCTTATGTTCAAAGCACTTCCATCATTTCAGTGAACTTTCTTCCAGTATCTGCACATCTGGCAAGTAGAAGGGGGCTGGGACAGGGCAAACATCTGTGACATCCCAAGTAAAACTCCCCATAAGGCTGGGAGAAAAAAGTGTCATCAATTCATCCTGTCAGTCTCAGGTCTAACCAGGGAGGCTGGGACTGAGGGCAGTGGCTGCTCACTGAAACTTCTCCCTCTGAGTACCATCAAGGCTTGTTTTCAGACTATCAAATCTATTTAACAGGGAGGTGAAATACACAATTAGTATCATGGAAACGAGCTTGAGTCCTTGATACATCTTAATTAGCTATGTAATTTTATTTATGTTCCATTTGTAACGTCCAGTCTAATAATTACTACTTGAGCATTGAGTAAAGGTTGGGGTTTTTTTAAGCCTCAAAGCTTAAGGGAAAGAGAAATGTTTGGCCAAGGGTGAAGGAAGTTTCCTGGGGTGAAATGAGGGTTCAGCAGATCCACAGCCTTCCCCTTCTCATGGCTGTGGATAAATTTTTGGCTTTTGGGTTGGCTCAATTCTAGGTCAGACAAACTGGAAACCACAACTAGTTCAGTCAGCTATCCAGGGGGGTATCCTGGTCAGTTTTCAGAATAATTATCCATTGCTGGACAACTGGAAAATGGAGCAGCCTTGCTACAACAACTGACAACAACTTTGTCTGGATTTTTGACCAGATTTGGCAGCAGCAACACACAGGCCTCAGAGACACTTGAAATCCCATCACCCAAATGTCCCCCACTGGACAGAGGTGCAGTGAGAGAGTGCAGGGTGCTGCAGGGTACAGTTTGCAAAGGCTGAGCTGGGGCAAATACCAAACCTTCCATCCTAACCCTAACCCTAACCCTAAACCCAACCCTAACCCTAACCCTAACCCTTCATCCAAAGAGGCATTTTCCCATGCTGCAGGAAATGCTTGGGTTTCAAAGGAGCTGCCTTGCAGAGTCAGTGAGCAGGGAAGCTGCCTGTGGTTATTCAGTAGCCAACTGATAACAAACTAATAGTTTGTGATTAATTACAGTAAGGACAACTCCTAGTTCTCCTCTGATGCAGAAACTTGCAAAACCAGCAACAAATCGTGGTGCTCCTTGACCAAACTCCTCAGTTCTCCACTTGACCTGCAGGTGCCCCTCACCTGGGTGGCAAGCACCCCTAGATATGCAGCAGAAAATCCCCAGGTATGGGGCCTCCAGGAGCTTCAGACTTGTCAGGTGGGTGGGGAGGAGCAGGATGAGTGCCACCTATTTCCATAGGCGAAATCTCCTTGACTGCAGGAAGTGTGTTCCTGGCACACCAGCTTTTCTTGCTGGCACAGAAGGGGTTTTCATCCTCCCAGGTGCCACAAGCTTGCCTGGAGCACAGACAGGGACCAGCTAAAGGGAGCAGCTCTCTACATGGAGGGACAAGGAGGCTGGAGGACCCTGAATAAACATGTTTGCTTCTGCTCCCTGAAGAGCAGAACCCTGAGATCTGAAAATGGTCTGGGACAAGTCTGGGCAGGAGACCAGGACTGACTGGGGACCCTCTGTGAGCCTCATCTCAGCTGAGAAACATGGAATAATCCCAGGATGGCTGAGGCTGGGAGGGAGCTGAGAGCTCCTCTCCTCCAACCCCCTGCCATGGCAGGGACACCTCTCATCCAGCCCAGGTTGCTCCAAGCCCCATCCAACACCTTGAACACCTCCAGGGAGGGGGCAGCCACAGCTTCTCTGGGCAACCTGTTCCAGAGTCTCACCACCCTCCTGATGAAGAACTTCTTCCTCAGATCCAGGCTGAACCTCTTCTCCTGCAGTCTAAATCCATTTCCCCTTCTCCTGGGCTTGGACACTCTGATGCAAAGTCCCTCTGCACCCTTCCTGGAGGTTCCCTTCAGGGACTGGGGGGCAGCTCTAAGGTCCCCCTGGAGTCTTCTCTTCTCCAGGCTGAACAACCCCAGCTCCTCAGCCCCTCCTGGGAGCAGAGCTGCTCCAACCCCTGGATCATCTCTGGGGCCTCCTCTGGACTCATTCCAGCAGATCTCTGTCCTTCTGATGGAGAGGACACCAGACCTGGATGCAGGATTTCAGGTGGGGTCTCACAAGAGGGAAGCAGAGGGGGAGAATCCCCTCTCTTGCTCCTCTGGATGCATCTCAGGATGCTCTTCTGAGCTGCAGGAGAGCACTGCTGGCTGGTGCTGATCTGCTCAGGGAAGCTCAGGGACACCCCAGCTATCACAGAGGTGTGATTTTTCCGAGCACAGACAGGGAGAGGAGGGTCCATAAATCACCCTCACTCCTGTCTCCCCCCACCACCCTATTTCTCTCCTCCTTTTTCCCAGGGAGAAGTCCCCATCCCACTGACCCTGGACCCCCCCATCACCCCCTGCCTTACAGCCAGGGGTGGGATGGGACAGAGAAACCCATGGGGGGAAGGGGGTTTGCAGGGCCAAACCTGGGGTGCAGCACCAGGGTCAATCCAGGACTTTCCTCTTTGTGTCATCTGGGGAGACAGGAAGGTGGGTGGGTGCTCAGCAGGCGCTCAGCACCCTGTGTTGTTGCTGCCAGAAAGAAAATCATCTGCCTTTGATCCAGTCTGCCACCAGACTTGACACGGACCTGTGAGCTGTTTTCATTAGGGGAAGACACCAGCTGCTGAGGCCCTCAGGAGAGTCCCAGAGGCTGCTGGAGGAGGCAGGGAATAAATGAATTGTGTCACTTTGTGGCGGCTTGGAAAAGGGATAACAACACATCACAGAGATCTGAGTGTGCAGATCGGGCAAGGGACAGGAGATGAACAGAGGGAACCATGGGGATGCCAGAGAGTACATCCCAAACCAGAGCTGCCAGCACATTCCTTAGGAGAGGGACAATTCCAGAGACAAAGCCCTTCCCTCATTGCAGGGAGTTCAGGTGGCTTCCACCTAGGGAGGTGTTTGTTCATTACATGTTTCAGTGTCTCCAAGTAGCTTAAAACCTGTAAAAACATCAGAAGAATTTCCTGAATTGTAATACTGCATCCTGCTCTGGTTGTGGGTGGAAGTGCTGAGTGACCAGACTCCCCCCAGAGAAGAATTTCTGATTTCCACTTACCTCTGATTTCCTCTGTCAGGGGCCAGGAAATAAAATCTCAAGCCCCACACCAGTAAAGTCTGCAAACCCCACAGGTGAGTGGAGTGTCCTGCTTGGCAGATCACTCCAACATGGGAAGTCTGCTGGTGTGACTTGAATAACATCTTGAAATGCAAGGTCTGGCAGGCACCAGCATGGGATGATGTTGCAGGAGGGACGCATGCATTTCTGGGAAGGAGTGGCAGAGAAAAGGATGTGGTCAGGGGTGAGGTGCAAAACAACTGACCAAGATCTGCCAGCACAGACCAGGGATGCACCCAAAAAGGGCTGGGGAGGCAAAAGGTGCTGAAAAGGTTGGAAAAGATGTAATCAAACTGAGCATGGTTCCAGGGAAGTCTCTTAGAACAACTTCAAGGCCTAGAAACCTTGCTTGTGCTGAGACAATGAAGAAGGAGCCTTTGATTTGATGTACTTGGTCTATTATCAGGAGGTTTGAGCACAAGGCTGTGGTCTGGGAGAGGGGAAGTCTTGGCCTGAGCAGAGAATGTCAGAGCAGGAGTCAAGAAACGGGTCAGACAAATGCAGAATACAGCAATCACATTTAAGCCAGGGAGATAACTGAGCACTGGAACATTTCCCTTTGCAGTAAAATGGGTTTGTTGCTGTTGTCATCTCTAGGTGTAGTTTCAAAAGGTAAAGTCAGTGTTGGTCTTGGACTTGTCTGGGAAAGGCTGATGGTATCAAAGCATCTCCTGCTGAGATCCAAGGCAGGTGAAGTTTTTTTTCCCCTCTGTCCTTCCCATGTCTGACTCTGCAGGAGCATTCAGTGAGAGCTTAAGGAACTCGTGAAGGTTTGGACGTGGAGGGTGTGCAAGCATCACCCTTATTCCTGCATCATAACTGGTGATGTTATCCCTGAAGACTGGCCTGCCCTGACTCCTGCAGTGCAAAAACAGTGTGGTGGCCAGAAGAATGGAAGCTTGGAGGACTGATGACCCTTGCCACACTATGACAACATTTCCTACAGCTTCCACCACTGCTGGGAAGAGCCAGGTCCAGGAATTTGGCTGGAAGAGAGTGACCTCCAGCAGCTCCTGGTGAGGGGCTGGGTGTCCACAGACCTTGGACCCCTGGACACCTGTATAATTTCTTTAAACCTCTTCTGTTTGGGTCAATAAACCCCTACCAACTATTTTCAAAAAAGAGGGGTGCACACAGGTGACAAACTGCTTACAATAGAAATAATGTGAATATTGAGTTAATCAAAGTCCTCACACTGGAAGGGACTAAAAGAGAGGAGGGGGGNCATGATGAATGGCCCTGTCGAGTAAATTCATCCGGGGCCCAATTAAATAGGCAGAAATGAACTAGAGCCGTCAACCAGGGAGAGAGAGGGAGAGGGAGAGGAAGAAGAGAGAAGATTTAAAAAAAAAAAAACAAAAAAAACCCAACAAAAAAACCCCCCAGCCCTGGTGGGAGGAGGGGAGAAATATTCCTCACAAAGTCAAGGAAGCTGCGGCGCGGTGAAGTCATTCTGTCAGAAAATGGCCATTTAATGCTTTGCCGAGCCCACGACAGATAAGTCATCTGAGGAAGCTTTAGCAGAGTCCCAGGGCGTTTCATTTATTAATTATCAGCTGGGAGTGGGGCTGCAGAAAGCCTCTCCTCTGCCCGTGGCTGTCAGATCATGGCCTCCCCCTCTCGGGGCCCATGGCAGGGACCAGGGCCTGGGGGCCTCCTCCTCCTTCACCTTCCTCACACAAACTCACAGACCCTCCTCATCCCCCTCCAGACCCCCAGCTCCCTGGGATGGATCCCTTACAGTGTCCTGGATAGCCCTGCCATCCCCCCTGGAATTCCATCCCTGTCATGGTTTTCCCAGCCCCAAGGAGAGGTCTCGTGTCCCCTCATTCCCTAGAAATCTGACCCATCCCTGGCAGTGTTGAAGGTTGGATGAGGCTTGGAGCACCCTGGGCTGTGGGAGGGGTCCCTGACCATGGCAGGGGGATGGAACTGGGTGATCCTTCAGGCCCTTTCCAACTCAATCCAGCCTGTAATTCCCATCCTCATAGTGACCCCAGCCCCGAGGTGAGGTCCTGCATCGCCCAGACCCCTCCTCATTTCCCTCATTGCCCTGAGAAGAGATCCCATGTCCTCCCCAGACCCCCCATTCCCTCTCCTCTCAGAGACCCCCTCCCAAGGGAAGGTCTCCCCTGCCACAGTCAGGATGGGGAACACCCCTGGAGATAGCACAGACCTTGGGAGCTTCCTTGTGCCTCAGGAACAGTGAGTTCTGACGAGCTCTTTGCCTGCTCTGTGCACAATTTCTCCCCCCCATCTCCTCTCCATCTCCCCCCTTCCAGCTCCAAACCCTTCCCCCTCCAGGCTCCCATCCCTCCATCCCTTGTCCCCAGTCCCTCCCCAGCTTTCCTGGAGCCCCTTCAGGCACTGGAAGGAGCTCTAAGGTCTCCCCAGAACCTTCTCTTCTCCAGAACAACCTCATCCTGTCTTTGAAGGATGCATCCAAAAGATTTACTGCTGGCTGCTGGTGGGAGGAAGAGGATCAGAAAGTGTGGCAGCCTCAAGGCAGAGGAGCCCAGGGACTACAACAGAGTGAAGAGGTCTGCACGTGGATCCAGTTCAGAAGAAAAGGAGCAGACTGGGAATGACCTCTTTGGGACTTCCAGAGGACCAGACGTTGTGTCGTGCACACCCATTGAATCCTGCTGATCAGGGATGGTTTTTCCTCTCTCCTCCTACCAGCTGATGCTCTGAGGCAGAGATGATTCAAGAGAAAAGCTTCCTAGGGCAGCTCTGCCCACCCGGACAGGCTGGGTGGGAAACAGGCATCTTTGATGGTTGTTTTTACCTGTTGTTCTACCTGACACCATACCGCAGATGTGCAGTCTGACCCTTCAGTCTTGCTGCCTTTCTGCCTCCAACTTGTCGTGACACATCTCTTGAACTTCAGGGTCAGTTTGCTAAATGTTTTGTGAGAGAAGCAGTCAAATACTCCTTGAAAGCCTGGAGAAACTTTACCAACTCCTTATTCTTTCCAGGGTGGTGTTAGCAAGAGTTCTCTACTCTTCAGGGACCCTGCACTGAAATTCCTTCACACTCTCCCCCTTGTGCCTCCTATCTTCTACATATTTGGTTTTCCAGCTTGAGGTGGCCAAAATCTTTCTCTGAAGAAGTCTGTCCTGGTGTGCTCTTACTTTGGGGTCTGACCTGGTCTGCTCTGGTGGGGTCACACATCATTCAGCACTAAAGGTGCACAACAGAATCACCACTGTGACACCCAGAGGATAGATGGAGCAATAATAAAAAGAAACGCTCTGTTTGCATTAAAGTGTAACTTTTTTTTTTTCTTTTTTTTCACAGGGCAAAGATTTTTCTTATCAAAAATCTCTTCAGTAAAATGCTAATGATAGTCAGTGATTAGAAACTGCTGCTCAACTTCTGGAAGTTCCCCAGTGGGTTTCATAGACACGGCATGTAGCTTGTCAGTTCAAGAAATGCTTTCAACAAATCAAACTTCAGGGTATGCATTAAAAAAAAAAAAAAAAAATCATTTCCTTAATGCTTCACTGTGCTAAAGCCAATGGGGACTTCTGAGTTAAGTGACAAAGACCACATTATTAGTTGCAAAGTCAGTTCTTACAGGAGTGAGTCTCTCATGGCAAGATGTTCTCAGATAGGCATAGAGGAGCTGCTGGCGAAGGTGTGTAATGCTCATCTTAATTAAAAAGAATAATTGTTTTATTAAAATGAACTGTGAACTTTTTATTTATTAGTGTGGGATAATTTGCCTGCCTGCCAGGTGAAGGTGTTGCAGCAAGGAATGATGATCTCTATGAAACACAGGGCTCAACATCCTCCAGCTCCAGTAGGAGCCAAGCAAAAAAATCTTGTTGCAGGCAACACCATATGAATTGGTGGCAACTCCTAAATGATGCTGTGATCTGGGTCCTTATTAGTGCCAGCACCTGACATTGAAGGTGGAAGCATTCAGGTCTGGCTGTGGAGCCTTTAGACATCTCCAGAACACTGTGTCTGCTGCTGCTGAAATTTTAGGGAAGAATACAAGACAAATCAGCAGATAGGATGCCAAACCCCAGCTCTCGGATATCCTCAGGGGATTCTGGGGAAAATTCCTCCAGTCTGGCACAAGTACTCTTTGTGGTGTCTCTTCTGGAAGAGACAGGTTGAAGCTTGTGGCCCAATTTTCATGGAAAAGTTACAGCTGGGTGAGCTCATTCCCCATGTACCTGGAGAGCTCTGGAACCTCAGGATATTGTTTTCCAATGGAACTGGGACCCAGCTCAAGCCCCCACCTGAGGTCTTTTGTCAAGTAGTTGTGCACAAAGTGAGAGATTTTCATCCTAGGGCAGGACCAGTTGGTTGCATTGAAGAAGCTCTGTGTGCACACTTGCTTTACAACATGGGTGACTCCTAGCACATTCCTCTGCCAAGGAATGGTCTGCAGACTGAGCACAATAGCTTGCTAAGCCCATTTCTCACAAGAAAACTACTCTGACCAAGATGGTCCCCTTCGTTGCTTGCCAAAGAAAGGCAGGAGGCACCACACATACATTTAGATCTGATTAGAGAACAGGAATGTGCAGACCAGGGAAATGCTGAGGGATGTGAGTGGTGATGTTTGGCTCATGAAGGACAGGAGAACATCTCCTGGTTCACCTCAGGTGTGGTGCTGCACATCAGGGGATGCTGGGCAGCTCCTGACCAAGCTTAAAGTATGGAAATGAAATTAACTGAATTGTTTTGGTGCCTTTTAAGTTTCTGATTCAGCTCCTTCACTGAATGAAGCAAGGGGGAGGGTTTAAAAATCAAGGAAGGAACAAAGGCAAGTGTTACTCTACTGATGAAGAAGGAACAAATCCAACATACTTTGTAAGAAACAGACTCAGTTGCTTATTATGTGTCCCGGATTTTGCTCAAATACAGGCTGTTGTAGAAATAAGAGGTGTGAGTAGAAGTCTTTCTTTGACGTTGTAAGGCAGTTACAAGAAGCACCAGAGATAGTGTGTCTGGAGATGTATGTGTATGCCTGTATGTATACACTTCCTCAGCTGAACCCACCCTCCAGGCTGCAGAGGTCCAGTGCTCTCCAGAATTGCCCCAGAAGACATTTCCTGACCCTTGAGTCCCAACCTCCCCTCTCATTCTGGTCTCGATGCTCAGGTCCTCACCCACCCAGCAGCACCTTCTATGGCTCCTGTCCCCATGCACACCCCTGCAGCCTCCACTCTCTTCCAAGGAGGAAAGCATTTCCTAGTGTGAGCTTTTACACCACACGGTAAACAGCTCCTCTGATGACTGAGTGGGAGGACAATCCATCATTTTTAGTGTCCTGCCTGTACCCAGGGTTGGGGAAGGAGATGAGAAGTATCAGACCCTTCCCATAAAGGCACTTGGACTGAACAGGTAATGGTTCTTAAACAAAAGGGGAAAAAATAAACAGACTGAAAAACTTTTCCCTGCCAGCCTTACCCTGTGAGTGTCCTTATGGGACAAAGTGCCCTCTGAAACTCATAATCCTGGTTGAAAGAAATGCCTGAGGTCACAAGGAAGGAAAGAAGGAAGGATGTGCAACCAGGGTCAGGGTGATGGGGAGGTGTTGCCTTCTTCACATCCCTATAGGGAGGGAGGAAGGGAGGGAGGGAGGGATAACATCCTGCTACAACTGGTAAATGAGCCTACCAGGGATAGAGCCCCACTTGACCTCCTTTTCACAAACAGAGAGGGGCTGGTGGGAGATGTGGTGGTTGGTGGGTGTCTGGGACTCAGCGATCATGAAATAATAGAGTTTTCAATACTCAGGGATACCAGGAGGGTTGTCAATAAAACCTCTGTGTTGGACTTCCAGAGGGCAGATTTTGGCCTATTCAGAAGACTAGTCCAGAGCATACCCTGGGAAACAGCCCTTGAAAACAGAGGGGCCCAGGAGGGATGGACGTACTTGAAGGAGCAAGTTTTGAAAGCTCAGGAGCAGCTGTCCCGGTGTGCCGAAAGGCGAGCCGGCGGGGAAGACGACCGGTCTGGCTGAACAGGGAGACTCTGAAAGAAATGAGGGCAAAGCAGAGAGCCTACCGACTATGGAAAAAAGGGCTAACTACTCAAGAGGAATTTAGGAATATAGTTAGGTTGTGTAGAAAGAAAATTAGAGAGACAAAGGCACAACTTGAACTGAATCTCGCCACCTCTGTGAAGGATAACAAAAAGTCCTTCTACAGATACATCAACAGCAAAAAGAGGGGCAAGGAAAACCTCCATTCTGTACTGGACATGGGCGGGAATATAGTTGTCAAAGATGAAGAAAAGGATGAGGTATTGAGTCCATCATCAGCAAATTTGCAGATGACACCAAGCTGGGGGGGAGTGTGGATCAGCTGGAAGGCAGGAGGGCTCTGCAGAGGGACCTGGACAGACTGGAGAGTTGGGCTGATCCCAATGGGATGAGGTTCAACACGGCCAAGTGCCGGGTCCTGCACTTTGGCCACAACAACCCCATGCAGCGCTACAGGCTGGGCACAGAGTGGCTGGAGAGCAGCCAGACAGAGAGGGACCTGGGGGTTTGGATTGACAGGAAGCTGAACATGAGCCAGCAGTGTGCCCAGGTGGCCAAGAAGGCCAATGGCATCCTGGCCTGGATCAGGAACAGCGTGGCCAGCAGGTCCAAGGAGGTGATTCTGCCCCTGTACTCAGCCCTGGTGAGGCCACACCTCGAGTCCTGTGTCCAGTTCTGGGCCCCTCAGGTCAGGAAGGAGATTGAGGTGCTGGAGCAGGTCCAAAGGAGGGCAACCAGGCTGGTGAAGGGACTGGAGCACAGATCCTATGAGGAGAGGCTGAGGGAGCTGGGGCTGTTCAGCCTGGAGAAGAGGAGGCTCAGGGGAGACCTCATCACTCTCTACAACTCCCTGAAAGGAGGTTGGAGCCAGGGGGGGGTTGGTCTCTTTTCCCAGGCAACTACCAGCAAGACAAGAGGACACGGTCTCAAGTTGTGCCAGGGGAGGTTTAGGTTGGATATTAGAAAGAATTTCTTCATGGAGAGGGTGATCAGGCATTGGAATGGGCTGCCCAGGGAAGTGGTGGATTCTCCATCCCTGGAGATATTTAAAAAGAGACTGGATGTGGCACTCAGTGCTATGGGCTGGGAACCACGGGGGGAGTGGATCAAGGGTTGGACTTGATGATCTCTGAGGTCCCTTCCAACCCAGACAATTCTGTGATTCTATGGATGGATGGATGGATGGATGGATGGATAGATGGATGGAGGGATGGATGGATAGATGGATGGAGGGATGATCACCATTTGCATCTGCCCATCATTGCTGTTCAACAACATGATCCTGCCTACACCACTGAAGCCACCACATTCCATCCCTGGAGAAACAGAGCAAAAATCTGAGATGAAAACACTTGAAATGAGTCAAAGGAGGTAGAGACGGACAGACTGGATCCAGGCAGTGGTCTGCCCAATCCCGTGTCCTTCAGTGGTGGTCAGCAAAAGCACTTTCCAACACTGGAACTGGTTTTCTAGCTTAGTCAAAAGGCTCAGTTCTAAAACCAACTAGATTTGAACCAAACACATTAAAGATGCAACATGACAGATCAAGCAAAATAATAATAATAATAATGATGTAATTTAAAAAAATTCTGAATGAGAACAAATTTGGTTTTGCAGGAAGAACCATGGCATACTTTCTCAATAAGGCTTAAATCTGCCATTTTGAAGTGAGTTTTTAAAAACTGTTTGATACGGAGCAAAAAGTCTCTTCAAAAATGTAAAAGTGAAACTAAACTGGTAAGGCAGGAATCAGGCAGAAGTCTTTCTCTTTGCTCAGTTTCTCACAGAGGGAGAACTGCTTTTGCAGGCTGTATGCTTTAAGGTAAAGCCAAAACCTGACATCTTATGAAGATTTGGGATATGGAGTTTTCCTGCAGGAAAACACACCTAGGGCCATTAAAGAAGCTCCAGATGTGAGGCCATTGGAAGTGCCAATACAGGGCAGCAAAGAGCTGTGTGTGAATCTCACCTGGCCTAAACATCCACAGGGAACCTTACTTGTTCTGCTTGTGATTTTCAGCCACAGGAGCAGCAGAGATGACCCGACCCAGCAGCAAGGCATGGGCACAACAGAAGCACCAGAAGACACCAGAAGGAGGCTGAAAATCTGGGCCAACAGAGAGGATGACATCTTCTGTCAAGTGAGGTGCCTCAGCTCTGCCCTGTTGGACCTCCTGTAGGTTCACTGGTGAGAAGGGACGGGGGAGCCCCTCAACACCCTGGGTTCAAGAGGTCTCAGGAGGTGGCAACTCCCTCCTGTGCACAGGAGCCAGGGGATGGGCAAAGGTTTCATTCCTGACTTGGGCCAGGAATTGCTCATGATCTGGTAAGGTCCACACACAGATGGGCCCATGTCTGCCGTGTCAGCTCGTGCCAGCCCAGCCCTGTCTCCATCTCCTAAACTGTATTTTCCTTTGCAAACTCCCCAAAGAATCTTTCTCCTGTGCCACTGAAAATTTAAACAAATTTAAACAAATGCCAATAATTCTGTCCCTTCCCTAAATTTCTTTTGTCATCATCATCGAACCTGGCTTACTAATGATTTCTTAGACTTTCAGCTTGAATGGGCATCCATAGATTTTCCTTCTTTTCGGGTTAAACCTGGAGTTATCATCAGGGGTGCTCTGTCAGCTCTGAACTGTTCTTTTCTCTTTCCCCATCCCAAGCCTCTGCATAAACCTGAGGATGCAGAAATGATTCAACAAGGAAGGGGAAGGGCTTTGTATTAAGGCCACATGGTTGCATACATTATGCTGTGCCAACCACAGCACTTCATCAAGTTCTAATTATGCCTGGTTGACAAATTCCTAGCCCTTTCAACTGGAGTTAGAGTGTCTTTGACTGAGTCCATTAGGGCTCGTAATTTTTGATACTTGGATTTCCAGTTGTCTGCTCATACGGATTCACTCCCAGCCCCCCTCCTAAAACCAACTTTGATATAACTGCAAGTCTGGGTTCATTTACTTTATGTACAGGTCCCCTAAGAGACAGAGAAGTGAATTATATTCTCCCCCTTGGTCTCGTGCAGTTACTAAATTACATTTTTAGCACCTGAAATTAACAGCTAACTGGAGGCAGGCTGGGGAGAGAGTAAAGTTAATGAATTGACTAAATATGATAGCAGAGGAAAGCAAAGAGCTGTGTTCCTTCTACCTGTTTTTTCCAAATTCTACTGAAGCAAGAAACGAGCAATTTCATCCTGGTCCCAGGGCCTCTGTGAATCAAAGCAGCTCCAGTGCCCGTGGGGGTCTGGATGCCCCCCACCACCCAGGCAGGGTTGTTCTGGGAGCAGAACCCCGGGGAGTGGTGGGGCAGGGTGGGAGAGAAGGGAACTGGACAAACCTCTGGACCAGCAGCAGCTCTCCCCACAGCTCTGCCTCCATCCCTCCATCCTGGGGAAGGAAGGCTGCAATGGGGAGACCTTGGAGCACCTTCCAGTGCCTGAAGGGGGGGACCTGGGGTGAGGGTCTGCAGTGCTGAAAAGTTCCTGACAAACTTCAACCACGAGAGAGCCAGGGCAAGCAAACAAAACCCAAACCAGACCAAAGCCCAACCCAGCACCTTGGAACAGCAATGGGATCTCCTTAAATCTAAGGGGGAATCAAGGGCTTTCTCCTGAACAGAGAGCCATCCATCAGCAGGACTGAGAAATAACCTGGAGCTTGGAGGGTCCCTACCACTCACATCCAGGAGAAATACACAAACACCAGAAACCTATGAAAAATGATTTACCTGAGTGAAAGTGTGAAACCTCTGTTGTGGGACAGATCTGAAGTCTTGAGAGCAAAGACTTGGCTGTGGAGTGTGTGTGCAGAGACGGGCAAGGGGCTGGGGAAGGGTCTGGAGAGCCAGGAGAGGGTCTGGAGAAGTTGTGAGGAGCATCTGAGGGCCCTGGGGGTGTTGATCCTGGAGCAGAGGAGGCTGAGGGGAGACCTTCTGGCTCTCTGCAACCCCCTGAGAGGAGGTTGGAGCCAGGGGGGGTTGGGCTCTGCTCCCCAGGAACAAGGGATGGGACAAGAGGAAGGGCCTCAAGTTGTGCCAGGGGAGGTTGAGGTTGGAGCTGGGGAACAATTTCTCAATGCCTGGAAAGGGTTGTCAGGGCCTGGCCCAGGCTGCCCAGGGCAGGGCTGGAGTCCCCATCATCCCTGGAGGGGTTTCAGCCCCTGGAGATGTGGTGCTGAGGGACATGGGCTGGGGGTGGCCTGGGCAGTGATGGGGGAACACCTGGACTTCATGATCTTTAAAGTCTTTCCCAACCAAAACAGTTGATTCTGTGATTCTTGACTTGAACAGAAAAACCTTTGACCTCTCATTCTGGCCAGCCTCTTCCAGCACAGACTGCTGAATGAGCAGAAAACTGTCCCCACGTCCCTCTGCCTCCAGCTGGAAACACAGGAACCCCATTTCTTGGGCTATTTTTTTGTTTGTGTTTTTTAACTCTGCAGGAGGAGTGATGCACTCTCAGCCCCAGATTTCCCACACCTCCATTCTGTAAAAAATTCAGGGTTCTGATCCTCAGAAATGGCACTGTCTGAGTGCTCCTGGTCACCCTACATGTGTCGGGCAGGTTTGACACAGAGGTTTGAGGGAAATGGGAACTGACAGTGTCGGGGCGCAGAGAGCGCTCAGAAACGGAGCATTCATGCAATTATCTTTTGTCGGAATTCATCTTGTCAGCCCTGCAAGGTGTTAATGTCTTTAGAGACTCTGAAGATGAAAAAATGAG
>JAAWXA010000083.1:378607-389837 GCA_038090715.1 Florisuga fusca
CTGGTGGCTGGGAAAGGCCAGTCAGAGCAGCCACTGGTCACCAGATCATTTTTGGGGCAGGAGAAATGTCATCCAGGGGAAGCGGTGGTGCCACCAGCACGCACACGGCTGGAAAATGCCCAGAGAAGCTGTGGCTGCCCCCTCCCTGGAGGTGTTCAAGGTGCTGGATGGGGCTTGGAGCAACCTGGGCTGGATGAGAGGTGTCCCTGCCCATGGCAGGGGGTTGGAGATGAGCTCTCAGCTCCCTCCCAGCCTCAGCCATCCTGTGATGATTCCATGAAATCCTTGGCTGGAGCGGTGGGATGCAGGGACAGAGGAGGTAAAGGTTGTCATTGGTGGGACAAACCTCCCCAGATGGACAATGGGCCCAGGCAGGGCATGTGGAAGGTTTTCCAAAAACAGGTGAACCACCTCTAGTCGGAAGGCAGGGAAAGGGGAATTAGGCTGATTTTCTTCCCTCCCCTGTGAGGGACTCCATAGTGCGAGGGATGCTGCTTCTGGAAGGACTCCAGGGCAGAACTCCTGGGAAACCTCTTTGGAATGTGCAGATACCTCTAAAATCTACTGATCCACACGTGCAGAGACATTGTCAGGAGTGTCTCCTGCAGTTCCAGAGGGGAATGTGTCCTGACATCTTTGCATGATTTGTTAGATCAATATTTCATAAACAGCTTAATCTGGTGTTTCTTACCAAGTAGGTTTTTCTTACAATTTCCTACCAAGGCTTCTTTTCCAGATGCCATACTTCTGAAAAAAAAAGCTTATCTTTTATGTGTGCCAGCTTTTAGTAAATTAATTTTATTTTTCATGCACTTTTCCTTTCAAGACCTCAAAGGGTGTTTTTCAGCAGTTTTCAATTGTTATTTTTTGGTTGGTTGTTTGGGTTTTTTTTGGCAGTAAGCTGCAAAAAAACTGTTTTCCCTAGAGTCCCCCAAAATATTGATTGTTTAGCTGATCCTGTCAAAGAAAATAATAATAAAAAAATCTTATTTTCCACTTTGGCAATATAATTTCAACCTTTTTTTTTTTCTCTCTTTTGATGAAGAGACAGCTTCAGGGTATTCCCCAATGTGGCATCTCCTCAGGTGCTGGGTCAGGACCCTGGTGGCCATGCAGGCTCCATGGGAATGATCACACTGACATCTGTTGACTGGACACCATTTCTTCAGCCTGAAAAGTGAGCTGGAGTGAGGGAGGCTTGGGAATTGAAACACAAAGGATCACAGCTCTTATTTGTCATCAGGAAGGGCCTTATTAGGGGACACACGCATCTTCCTGGTGCTCAGGTTGTGCTCACAAAGCCTATTAAAAGGACATTAATGAGCTGCTTTGTAACTTGGGAAGATCTCCTGCATTTGAATGCTTGGAGTTACGTTTCACTGGCAACAAAAATGTATTTTCAGAATCGCTCAATTGGATTAAAACCTTACTGTCTGATGCTGTAGGAAAAAACCAAAAATAATCCCAAACCACTTTAGAAATACCTTCTGTCCCAAAACATTTTCAGAGTCTGTGATTTCAGTTGACTCTTCCAACCCTTGGACAACCCCAGGAAGAAAACATTACAATTACCTCCCATGAAGGCAGAGGCCAGCTTCAAAATCAGGAGCTGTAAAATGTCATATAAATCAATTTGTAGAATCACAGAATCAGAGAAAGGTTTGGGTTGGAGAGGACAGGAAAGCTCGTCCAGTTCCCACCCCCCTGCCATGGTCAGGGACCCCTCCCACAGCCCAGGGGGCTCCCAGCCCCATCCAACCTTCAACACTGCCAGGGATGGGGCAGCCACAGCTTCTGGGGGCAACCTGGGGCTCAGCACCCTCACCCCAAAGGATTTCATTTTCATGACCAACCTAAATCTGCCCTTTTCAAGTTTTAAACCATTTCCCCATTTTATTCAGAAGCGAGGAAGCTGGAGTGAATTGCTGGGCTGGGAGACAATCTGATGTCTTTTCTGGGAAGGTTCCTGAGGAAGAAACTCACTGGGCACAGCTCGAGGGATGCTCAAGCATCAGGAACAAACATCTGACCCCTGGGAGGGGGTACTGCAAAACCAGCCCTGGCTGGAGAGGTGAGGAGGTGACACTTGAGATCCACAAAGGAAATGTAAGTGGCTAGAAAAAAAAAAAAAAAGAAAAAAAAGACATTTAGAGAAAAGCTGGAGTGAGAGGGGCTGGGAAAGGGCCGAGATGTGCAGCTGTGGGCTGGGCAGGTCTGGCCTCACACATCTTCCCCAAGTGACAATCTCTGTTGTTAGAGATTGTGTGTTTGCAGATGTTGAACCAATTCTTTGATCTGAAAAAAATTGGAACTCTGTGGTCTGGCCCTTGTTCCATGGAATTTCTTACATTCTGCCACCCCATCATTCTGTTTGCAGACAGTGATGAGTGCAGTACAGAGAGACAGAAAAATGTCTGTTGGAAAGCGGAGACTGAAAAGAAAACCAACACAGCAATGACATGACCTTACTGTAATTAGGAGTGAACAGTTCTGCTTCTGTCACAAAAGGCTTCACAAAATGCTTTCACTTGTCTACAGCACTCAAACCCAGATTTTTATTCAAAGAGAAGGACCAAGAAATATGTATTTGTCTCCGCTGGTTCCTGCAAGACCCGAGACACCCGCAGCCCTCGCAGAGCTGGCAAGTTCACCAGCAGCAGCCATCAGACTATCACTGTCTGAGTAACTTTTTTAGAAGCCAAAGGTTGGTATTGCAGAGAGGAAAGGAAAAGACAGAAATTCATCTTAGTTACCATGACCTCCCTGAGGGCAGGTTTGAATTACACTCCAGGTGGGTGGTGGAAATCTCTCATGTCTCTCGCTCCATTAGTTGGCACACTTAGGGGGGGCTGGTAATAACCAGACATACTCTTCTCGTCATGGACAAGACATGCCTGCACCTCCTCTCAGGTGCTTTCTAAAACCTCCCCATACTCTGGGGGAGTTCAGACCTGCCCAGCACAGCCCCCACAGCAGCAGGAGGCAACCAGGCTCCAGACCCAAGGTCCAGAGATGGGGAGATTCTCCCCAAGAGGGCTCCACCATCACCTCCAAGGGGAAAGCCAGGAGGAGGAACTGGCAGGTTGGAGAAAAGCACTTGGGGAGTTGCTAACAGGCTTTGCTTCCTTGCTCCTTGCAATAAAATGATTTTTAAAAAAGCATGGCCTAAATGCACCAGCAATAACAGCAGTGCCTGTACTCTTTCACTTAAATTTGTGTGCTAATGTTTTGTTTTTAACTTGCGTGTCTTAGAAGAGCAAGAAAAATGGAAACGTCACTTTTCACCTAGAGGTTAGGGAGAAGCTCTTCCCCCCTACCCCTGGAAACAAAGGATATTTCAGGAACTAGAAGTTCAGTGGAGAGAACCCAACAGAATTATTTTGTTGTACAAAGCTCCATGCAGTGCCCCAGGGGTGGTCTGGAGGTTAGAAACAGGCACAGGGAGCTGCTGCTGGACCTTCGGTTTGTCATCACTGCAGAGCTGGGCAGAAAGAGGGAGAGAAGCAGCAAATCCCCTGCTGGGATGCTGCCCCAGTTCAGGCACTTTGAAGAAAATGGTTTTAATTCCATTTCACTGCATTAGCATCTCCCCTGAGCACATCCTCAGATGCTGGAGTCAGGGTGGGAGGCGGAGAGTGTCCCTCTGCACCATCCCTTCCCTGACACCCACCTCAGGGCAGAGACCAGGTCTGGGGACTCCTGGTTTTGCCTGGCACTGGAAGACACCCAAGGACTGGAGAGGTGAAACCCCTCTGTCTGTGCCTCGCTTTTATGTTACTAAATTAACACATCATGTTTTTTAATTTTCTTTTTTTTCTTTTTTTACTACTAAATGTCACAAAAATGCCTGGGGTGAAGGCCAGCGCCTGCTTGTAAAGCATCTTCACAGAGAAGCAAAGATGACTTTTCTTAAACTTTATCACCTCAGCCTAATTGTTGGAACATTGAAACTAAATGAACTCCACAGACTGGAGTGGAGCTGCTCTTGTAAAGAACGACCTGCTCACCCTGTGTGGGGATGGCAGCAGCTGACCCTAAACCAGCACAAAATTAAAGCAAGGGTGAAGAAGATAAGTAAAGCCAAATAATTCAAGGAGAGCAATTTAAACTCATATTGGCAATAATAATGTGCACTGGTCCACATCTGATCTTCAGCTATTTCTAAATTACACAGAGATAATCAAAAAGAAAGAGGATCTGCTACACATTCATGTGCAGGAACAAGACCCTGCAATTAGTAAGCTGAGGTCTATGGCTGATCAATAGTGACCCTCCCTGGTAGCTCTGGGTGTTTTTACAAGGGAAAGGTCATTTCTGATATTCCAGCTGAGCAGGGATGAGGACTTCTACTACACAAAGTCTTTACCCTGTCAGTGCTGGTTATTTCTGTGGCAGGATTGTGCCCACAAGGGTTTATTCTGAAGTTCCAAACCTATTTCAGTGTGGTCAGCAGGAGGTGGGGCTCAGGGATCAGGTTTTCTGCCAGCTGTTTCTCAGGAAGGGCCTAGGAGTGGCTGAGGCTGGCAGAGACCTCTGGAGATCATCTTGTCCAAGCCTCCTGGATCATGGCAGGGTGACCTACAGAAGGCTGCTCAGGACTGGGTCTGGTCATGTTTTGAGTATGCCCAAGGATGGAGGCTCCACAACCTCCCTGAGCAACTTGTTCCAGTGTTGGACCACCCTCACCATAAAAAAAGGTGTTTTTCTTATAGTATTTCTTTTCTTTCAGAACTGGAAACCATAATATCTTGCACCATCCAGAACTGATCATGCAAGTATGGCAACTTGAAACCTCTTGTCTGTTCAGTGGGCACCTCTCAGAAAACCCTGTCTCTGTCTTCTCTGCTCCTGCCCATCAGATATCTATGTCCAGAAGATCCTCCTGTGCCCCAGGCTGCAGAGTTCCTGCTCCCTGAGAGCCTCCTGCTTTGGCTCCATGCCCCAGTGCCTTCAACTCTTCTGTGGTCCTGCATGGGGCTCCACTGGCCCCCAGCTGGACTTCTCCATTACAGCTTCCTGGCCTGCTCAGCTCTCAGTCCACCTCACTGCACATTTATCCATTCTGTTCTTCATCAGTTGGTCCACCAGGAGTTTATGGGAGTTGAACACCCTTTTCTTTCCCCTCACCTCTGGGCTGTTTCATCCCTGAAGCTATCAGGCTGGCCAGCCTTGACCCTCCCTTTGTAAATCTCTGCTGATTACTCCATCATCATCTTCACGTGATGAGAAGTGGCATCCTGGACTGTTTGTCCCATCAGCTTCCCACAGATCATGGTGAGGCCAGTAGCCCTGGAGATTTTCCTTCCATCCCTTCTTGAAGATAGGAGTAACATTTGCTTTCTTCCAGCCCCCAGGAACCTTCTTCTGTCACCACAGATAACCCAGGGGGGTCCATCAGTGGCACCAGCCAGCTCCCTTAGCTCCCACGGATGCATCCCAGCAGGCCCAAGGACTTATCTATGTATCCTGGTTTCTTAACCTTTCCCTAACGTGGTCCCAGGGACAAGTACACCCCACGCTGCCCTTCTGGCTGTCCTCCTCACCCATCTCCAGGCAGAGCTCTCCCTAAATCTCTGCCCTCATTCCTCCATCCTCTCCCTCCTGCAGAGCCCATGCCCAGCACACACCAGGGCAGTTGTGTGAGCTACCCCACCACCTTCCCATGGTCCCAGTGACACCCAGGACCCTCAGTCCTCCTGATCATTCCCCACACACCCTTTTGGGGCCCTTTGTGTACAGGAGTGTCAGAAAGAGGCCCCTGTGTGCTGGCTTCCCAGAAAGGGTCCCACAGCTTTCCCCGTGACTCTGTTGGTAGGAATTTCCCTCTCCACATGGATACCCGTGGGGCAGACACCCTCCAGCCCTGTTGTGTTGATCACCATCTCCCCCCTGCCCCCCTGACCCTCTGGCTCTTGTTTCCCATCCTGGTGTGCCACCTCCTCACCTGGTTTTGGTGATCCCCTCCCCAGCCCCTAGTTCAAAGCCCTCTGAACCAGGCTGGCCACCCTGCTGGCAAAGATCCTTTTGCCATGCTTGGTCAGGTGGATCACACCTCTTCCAAGAAAGCCCCAGTCCTCAGGGACATAAACACCAAAACCCTGTTGTCAGCACAGGGCCACAACCAATTGTCATCATGCAGGATCCAACACCTCCTCCTCCTGCCTCTGCCCTTCACTGACAGGACCAAGGGGAAAGTGACCCAGGTTACCACCCACCATCATCCCAGTGCTGTGTCATCACCCTTGGCACTTTCCAGGTCACCCTGGCTGTAATTTTGGTGCTAGTTCTCTGTCTGGGATGGTGCAGGCAGCTGGAGGAGAAGAGATCATGCCATGAAGGTGGGATGGGACAGCAGAGCTCTCCTGTCCAGGGGAATTAATCACATCCTGCTCAGAAGCTCTGGACATTCTGCATGCTGCTACAGCCAGGGGCTCCTCTTCCAGGGGAACACTTTTCTGTCCCAAACAATTTCTAAAGGTTCTTATAACTTTTTCTTCTTTCCAGGATAACAGGTAAAGGGGGTTTCCCAAAAGCTTCTGGAGCCATTCAGCTCTTCTCCAGGCTGAACACCCCCAACTCTCCCCCTGGCTCCAGAGCAGAGCTGCTCCAGCCCTCCCAGCAGCTCCAGGGCCTCCTCTGGACTGGCTCCAACACCTCCCTGTCCTTCTGCTGATGGGGACCCCAGAGATGGACACATTTTCCAGCCATGAGCTGTTTTCTAAAAGTGGGGTGAGAATCTTTTTTCAGGAGGTGGCTTCATTGCTAGGAAAATAGAGCAATGGATTGGGTGGAAGCCCAGGGAGGGGTAGGACAGCAAGGTCCAAATTACAAATCTGCTCTATGTAAATCTGTTTTTCTGAGGTGCTGATGCTTAGCATGAGGTAGAACAAACTGATTCTGGCATGCCAGAAGAAAGCAGATCTCAAGAGTGTGGAGGATGGCTGAAGAGCATGATGTTTTCTGGGAAGAAACCAATTGCCTTTGTCTGCCTTCTGGTTTTATACAGTCAGTGGTAAGTTGAATGGCTAACTCAGCTGTCTGAAACACGGCCTTCAGGGGCTGATGGGGTACGCTTATGGAGAAAATCTTCAGTTTATACATCCTAAAGTGGAGTGTGAACAGTGTCATTCCCTGTGGGGACAACAGAGGAATCCGGCCAGGTCGCCTGTTTCCCCTGCCAGCAGAGACAGCTGTAAGGACAAGATACACCAGGAGCAACCATGGTGAAGAGATGTGTTCATTGCTCCTCAGCCACCAGTCCACCTGAGGCAGCTGAGCCTCTTCAGTGGTGATGGTGGAAGCAGTGGCAGCTCTCAGGGGACTCACAGACACAACTCACAGTTGTGTGACAGGTGGTGAAGTCCCTTGAAGGGGCTTGACAAGAGCAGATCATTGTGTGTTTTCCCCAAATTTTAGGCCCTCCAAGCTTTCAATTGCCTCCAGCTGAACAGTGTGGTGGGGAAGAGGCAGCAGAGCAGCAACAAGAAGCTGTAAAACCCCAGCAGATGTGTTCGTGGGTCAGGAATGGGCACAAGGATTCGACAAGGCCCCCAGGAACTGACCCACCAGGTCTCTATCCTTGTCCACGAGTGCTCAGTGGCAGCACACAGGATGAAGCTGTGCCAGTGGAGATATGCACAGGGGATGTCTTCTGGATCCATGATTTTCACCTGTCAGGATTGCCCACACAGTGTAGGGATGTGGAGAAACTCCTCCAAGGAAACCTGGCTGCCCACAGAGCCCCTGCAGAACCTGCCAGGACCCATGGGTCTTACCCTCAGCCCCACACCAGTGAGGAGGTCCCTGTTCTGGCATCCCCAAAGTTGTCACCTTGGCCACCCTGGACCCCTGTGGGGCTCCTGTGAGAAGGAACCCCATGGGCATAGTGATCCTCTGTGTTTTCTGTGTGTTTCAGAAATGCTCCTTTCCAGGTCAGGTTGATTGTCCAGCAACTGAAGACACGTCCTGGGGCCCTCACCTTGGTCATGGACCTTTTTAGCTTGTAATTTCTAGAATTTGTCACACACCTGACAGATTAAAACGTAGTATTTTATCTCTGAATCATTAACTTTTGTTGCTTTCTCATGCCTGTTCAGATCCTTCTGCTCCAGAAGGCTTTGATTTTAAATAGTTCAAGAACACATGTCCTCCTTATTTTAAGACTATCATTTATACAACTAGAAGTAAGGATGTGCAGGAAGTTAATGGTGATGCCATAAAGAGGCTAAAACAATTAATCACTTTGCCACAGTTAATGGATTCAAGGGCACAGGAACACATCCAAGAGCTGCAGGCCTCAAGAACATGTCCAGGACTTGGGCAAGTCCAAGACGCAAGAAACCATTCAGGCTGGAAACTTCAGTTCAACATCTGTTGAACATCAGTGCTCCCAAATATTTGTCTGGGGACACCTCCCAGCCCTGCCAAGGATGGGCAGACAGCAGTGGATGCAGAGGGATGCCCAGCAGAGCCAGGACCTGCCTGGTGAGGAAAGAGGGGAGCAGAAAGGCTTTGTCAGAGCCAGGGGGGAAAATAAGGAGTTCCTGCAGGAGGAGACAGAACCTGTGCAGAAACAAACCCTGCCCTTGCTGGTGCAGGTATGGAGAACTGAACCTATCCCAGCAGCCAGAGATGCAGGATGTGATCTCGGTGCAATGGGAAGGGCTTCTGCAGGTCCTCTCCATTGCTCTTCCTGTCATTGATCGAAGTCTTCACAGAATCGCACAGCCTCACAGAATGCCATGGCTTGGAAGGGACCTGCAGGCACCAGAAGGTGCTCGAAGGTCTCCACAGAACATCTCCTCCTCCTCNACCCAGCACCCCAGCAGTGTGAGCAGCAGGGCCAGGGAGGGGATTGTCCCCCTCTGGGGAGACCCCCCTGGGGTAAAGCTGTGTCCAGCTCTGGGGTCCCCATCCTGGGGATGCAGCACAGGACAGGGGGGTTTCTGGGTTTCTGGGATGCGTGGAGCTGGGATGGAGCTGGAAGAGGAATCTTTCAGCCCCACAGTCCCTGCTGTGACACCAGGTTAACAAAGCAGTGTGGATGCTCCCCACCTCCAACACAGCCACAGCCTCCACGTGCTGGTGATGTGATATTAACTCATCCTGTGTCACCATGGCAACGGTTGCCAAAAACCCATCACTGCTGCCAGCAGGACCAGATCCAGAACCTGTAGCCCCCAGCACCAGGGAGCTCAGCCTCTGTACTCACTCTTACCCAGGCAGCAAATTGCTAATGAGGTCCCTTCATTTACTTTTTCCCATCAGGAACACCTCTGCTGGCAGACTGCCTGATTTGAGAGGTCTTGAAGGAAACAAACAGAACCCAGGGGAAAACAAAAAAACAACTAACAAAAACCAAACCAAACCAAACCAAACAAGAAACCCAAAAAAACACAACAAAACAAAACAAAGCAAAGCTAAAACCAAAACTAAAACCAAAAGTAAAACCAAAAGTAAAACCAACCAACAAAAAAAAAAAAAAAAAAAAAAAAAAAAAAAAAAAAAAAAAAAAAAAAAAAAAAAAGGAAAACCAAGAGAATTTTTCAGCTGACTGTCTAAACTTTGGGCCAGCACTAAACTGCTTCATTGCCCTCGAGGGGGGGTTTGTACCTTGTAAGCATCCAGTGCTCAGGTCTGTGATCAGCCAAGTCCCCAGCAAGGACCCCTGGCCAAGGCACATTCCCCTCTGGAGCCTGAGCAGGACTGAGATCCCGAGGGATCAGGGGAGGGAGAAGGCTCTGACAGGAGGTTTTGACACAGACTGAAAAAGGCAACACTGGTGGCAGCAGGAGCGTGGGAAGGCAGAGGTTGGGAAGGTGGAGAGAAAGCACAAAATCCATCAAACCCGTGTTTGTCTCATTAAGAAATATTTTTAATTTACGATGTCCTGGAATGTAGTTGTCACCCAGCTGTGCAGCCATCACCACATTACCTCACTTCTTTTTTTTTTTCTTTTTCCCAGCCCCTCTCTCCCACCTCCCTGGGACTGCCATCAATTTCTGCCCATCAGCAGCAGTCACAGTAAATGGATTCATCTGTGGGCAACACGGGCTGAGAGACAAAGGTGACAATATAATTAAGGTTTTTAATTCTATGCCTGAACAGTTAAGTCCAGAACTCATGATAATTAGCTGGCTGCAATGAAAGGTCTTTAGTCGTTATTTTCCCTTTGTTTCATGTAATTGTTCACTTTGACCAGACACTTCTTGTCCTTCGCTGTGACTCCTGGCAGGAGGATGCTCTGACGTTTCCCCTGGTGCACAGAGCAGCCTTATCAGTGGTGGGGCCACCACCAGGGCTTTCTTTCAAGGTGGGGAGGCAACAAAACCTCTCCAAGACCATCTCCATTAGAAGGAAGAAGGAGTAAAATGCCAAAATGTAGTTTTGTAATAGTTGGTAATGAAGATCTCTCGTGACCTTCCTCCTCCTGCTGCCCCTGGAAAACCTTCCCGTCTGTCTTTGTCAGACCACAAGGGCTGCCACCACTCACTGGCTCAGCCTTCATCTAGGACAAATCATCCCACAAGTCCTCCCACGTGGATGGGAGCATTCTCCAACACCATCATATTAGATCCTGGATTTCTGGGGGAGCTGCACCTGCAGCACACCTTGCCTTACCCCCCCACCTAGTCCCAGGCACATCCCCTCCTGTGACACCTCCAGAGAAGGTCCTGCAGGCTCTAGAGTTTTAGATCTGTGGGTTCAGTAAGCATCAGACAAAATATCTCACCCTGCTTTAGGGCTTCAGAGTGGCTTTTCTGGGATCCAAAGACCTGAAGAGCCATAAACCCAGTGAGTGCCAAGAGGAACTGGACCTGCACCTTGTCACCCAGAGAAGCACAACAGAGTGAGAGCTGGTGTGAGCCTGGCCCAAAGGCAGGGACCAGAAGCAGGAATCAGTGAGCAGGAAAGCCAGCACGTGTGTCTGAAAAAAAAAAAGTTTCATCAGGAATAAACCATCATCAGCAGGAAGTGAATCACTCCGTGTGCTGCAGAAGTGGTTACAAGAAGTACCAGGAGAATGTTATGCAACGCTAACTTTGACTTATCACATAACTTAGCACATAACACCAATAAGACCCTGCAGAGAGACTATTTTGGCAAGTAATTTGCCCTCCCTGACCTTCCTGTAATCTGTGATAGCACTCTCATTGCTTCAGCGCTGAGTGGACTGGAAAAGAGACAGAAAAAAAATGTCTTTTCAGAAAAGGAAAAAAAAAAGGGGGGG
>JAAWXA010000083.1:417609-499029 GCA_038090715.1 Florisuga fusca
GAGCTCCTCTCCTCCAACCCCCTGCCATGGGCAGGGACACCTCTCATCCAGCCCAGGTTGCTCCAAGCCCCATCCAACACCTTGAACACCTCCAGGGAGGGGGCAGCCACAGCTTCTCTGGGCAATCTGTTCCAGAGTCTCAGCACCCTCCTGATGAAGAACTTCTTCCTCAGATCCAGGCTGAACCTCTTCTCCTGCAGTCTAAATCCATTTTGAAACCATTTCAAGGCAAACCACCACTCACTAACCACAGCTGTTTTAACCAGCTGCCTCCAGGTGTAAGCAGCCCATAACCAACACACAAAAATTGCCTCAAAACACAACAGAAAAAAAAACAAAAACACTTCCACAAAAAACTAATTTTGGCTTGTGTTACCTGGCTGTAAGCCAGGAGTGGGGCTGGTGAAGCAGGGAGCCATGGATGCCCCAAGATCAGACAGCAGGGCTCAGCTCCCTGCCCGTCCCACTGGGGTCTTCTCCTGCAGGTGGAGGTGCCATATGCTGCAAGGGAGCTGTCTGGTCTCTCCTGCCTATTTTTAGCTGCTTTCACAGGACAAGAATCATAATTTATTCTGCAGAACACCAAGTGTCACATCCTATGAGTGCTTTGTTGTACAAAATGCAATATAGGAGCTGGAGAAAAGTGACCTTCCATAATGGAAGTGTCCTATAGAACTAATAGAAAATGATAACCAATAGGTTTTACCAGATAATTATATCCCTCTTCCAGAGCAGTTTTCAAAGCCAAGGACATCTCTGTCTATAACATTGTGCAGCTCAGGCTTCTTTGAGGTAGGCTTTTTTTTTTTTTTTTTTTTTTTTTTTTTTTCCTTTCCCCTATTTCAGTTCCATTTAATCTCTGGCCAAGCCTAAAAATGTTCCCACTGTCTGGGAATCAGATGCAAGACTTAACCCCTTGACTCTGGGCCACCATCCTGGTCCTTCTTAAACATTTCACAAACTCACAAGATCCACACAATCTAGCTTAAGTCATCTTAAATCTGTTAAGTTTTATTTTCATGTGAACTGCTGGCTGGGTAAGAGGTAATTTAAGTACTGGAACTTATTCTGTGGGAGTGTACAAAACATTTATAGGGGAAAAAAAACAAAAAGAAACCAAAAACCCAAACAGAAACAACAAACTGCTCAATCCCACCACTTCTTCCTGAAACAGCAAAGATGCCTTCATGTCTCAGCAGGGTGAGGACAGAGATGCCAATGGCACTGTGACAGAAATGGATATTTTTTCTTCAAAAAGACCTCACTGACAAGATTGGAACAGCCTCCAAAAAAAGCCCCAAAAGGGACAGCATAACAAAATAGGAAATGTGCCAGCAGTCCCATTTCTTCCAGCACAAATGAGTGGATCTCCAGGAACACCAGATGTGGAGCAGCTCCTGGTTTCTATTCCAAATTTTCAGGTTTTTCGTGATGTTTGGCATCCCCCTCTTTGGGCAGTGGTGGATGGAGCATTGTGCACATCTGCTTTCTGCCAGCAGCCTCAGGTGCCCACAAGCTGCCCCATACCTGCCTGAGTAAAGGGTTTTTCCATGGCCCCAGATACCCCATCGTGTCATTACCCCAGAACCTTGTAGAAAGAGGGTAAAAGTTTCTTTAAATAGTTTTTTTTTTTGTGAAAATCCAGTGCAGAATTTTATAATTCTGGGGGCTGGAAAGGATCCCTGGAGATGACCCAGTGCCAGCAGCTGCTCAGGCTGGGTTACCTGGAGATCCAGTCCCAGAGAGACTCTCTCCCTCCCCCTCATTCCTCCCATCAAACGTCCATAGCTCCTGTGTTATGGACAAGATCCCCCAGAGCCTTCTCTTCGGGAGCCTCAACAACCCCAACTCTCAAACTCTCCCCATGGGAGAGATGCTCCAGTCCCTCCATCACCTCCTTCCTGATCCACCTGGATCCTTGGATCCCAAACTCGGGGCCCTGCACTCCAGGTTTGTCTCACCAGTGTTGAGAGAGAGGAAGGTTCAGCTCCTTCATCCTCCTGGGGACACTCTGCCCAGTTTATTGCTGTCCTTTGGGGTCTCAGAGTCTCCATGGTGTCCAGCCCCCAGGGCTATTCCTCTTTTCCAGCTGCATGTCCTCAGCATGGCATCATAGAATCCCAGAGGGGTTTGGGTTGGAAGGAATGAAAGATCATCTTGTTCCAACATCCCTGCACAAGGGATCCAGGAGAAGCCCATACCAGCCCCTAATGGACATCAAAGGAGCAGAGAAATATAAAATGAGATGATAAAAACCAAAGCAAAACAAAACAAAAGAAAACAAGGAAGAAAACAAAGAAAGGGGAAGGGCAAGGGGAAGGNCCTGACAACCCTTTCCAGGCATTGAGAAATTGTTCCCCAGCTCCAACCTCAACCTCCCCTGGCACAACTTGAGGCCCTTCCTCTTGTCCCATCCCTTGTTCCTGGGGAGCAGAGCCCGACCCCCCCTGGCTCCAACCTCCTCTCAGGGGGTTGCAGAGAGCCAGAAGGTCTCCCCTCAGCCTCCTCTGCTCCAGGATCAACACCCCCAGGGCCCTCAGATGCTCCTCACAACTTCTCCAGACCCTCTCCTGGCTCTCCAGACCCTTCCCCAGCCCCTTGCCCGTCTCTGCACACACACTCCACAGCCAAGTCTTTGCTCTCAAGACTTCAGATCTGTCCCACAACAGGGGTTTCCCACTTTCACTCAGGTAAATCATTTTTTACTGGTTTCTGGTGTTTGTGTATTTCTCCTGGATGTGAGTGGTAGGGACCCTCCAAGCTCCAGGTTATTTCTCAGTCCTGCTGATGGATGGCTCTCTGTTCAGGAGAAAGCCCTTGATTCCCCCTTAGATTTAAGGAGATCCCATTGCTGTGCCAAGGTGCTGGGTTGGGCTTTGTTTCTGGTTTGGGTTTTGGTTTTGTTTGCTTGCCCTGGATGTTGCTCAGCACCTGCAGCTCCCTCAGCTCCTCCTGGGCAAACTTCTGCTCCAGACCCTTCCCCATCTCTGCTGTCCTCTGGACATGCTCCAGGACCTAAAAGAAAAGCTCTGAAAAGGAATTTTGGACATTTGTGGTCCTGCACATGAGACCTCAGTGCCAGGTCCCTGAGGGCAGCCCCCCTGGAGCCCACCCCAAACCCTCTCTCCCTGGGACCACCATGGAGAGGGTGGGATGTCCCTGCCTGGTGCTGCACCCCAATCTCAGGAGGAATCACAAGCCATGGGTGCTGGGAGAAGCTGGATAAAAGTCAGGGGTGAGAGAGGTGCTTTCGGAGGCTTCTGGAGGAGGGGGTGGATGTGGCCACCCCCTGTCCCCCTGCACCTGGTGCTGGTCCTGAGGTGACCAAGAGCATCTTCATCCATGAGCTTCCCCAGGTCCTGCTCTGTGGGGACAAGGCCAGGGGAGGACTGGCAGACTCCATGGCTCTCAGACTGCCTGGTCTGACAGCCAGGAAGGGATGGAGCAGGTGGAGATGCTGATTGTCCCTTCTGGAAAGTGCAAAACCTTCCAGGAAAGGTAAATCCACGGTAACATCTGATGTGAGGACATCCTTCCAGGGGTGGGCTCAGGGCTGAGGTGAGAGGATGTGTGTCCAAAGCTCCCTTCAGATCCATGGTGGTAGAAAATTCAATGTTCTCCTCATCATCCTTTTTGGGACAGGTGTGGCACGCTGCTGGCAAGTGGAGTCCTACTCATTATTTACAAGGCATATGCTTAAAGATCCACCCTGTGATTAAATTAACATAAAATGTATTCACATTAAAATAACCAAACAGGATGCATTTGCAAGGGATTTTGTTTGTTTGTTTACATTTGATAGGACATAATGAGGCCATCGTGGTGCTAATTGGGCCTCTTCTAGGGACGTGATTCAAGAGCATAAACTGCCATTGTTGAATGAAATTACCAGAAAAGTATTTGCTTTTCAGGATGAGGTTGTGCTCGTTTATACGATTTTGATTTGTTGATTAACATTTTTCTTTCTTTCTTTCCTTTCTGTGCATAGCAAGCAGGATCTCCTTCCGTAACTTTATCATTTTAATAACCCTTGGCATGCCAGCAGCAACCCCGAGATCATCGTGACCTGCCCATGACCACCTGAGCCCTACTTAATCAGTGTAATTAATTTATCTTACACAATCCTTGATATCAAGCTTAATCAATCCCATTTGATACACCAAAAACTTGCAGGCCACTCATTACGTTGGTTTTTTTTTTTCAGGTTGTAAAACTCTTGGGTTTGTCTTTTGGGGAAGAAATTAACTTTTTGTCTAAGACCACTGCTAAGTGAAACCATGCAGCTGAAAGGCAGTACTGCTCCATCAGACCAGTGTGGGATGTCCAAGGAGGAGTATAGCGAGATGGCAACCACATTATTAATATTTTATCTGAACATTCTCCCACTGAGTGATGATTTACATCCCATGAGACTCAGCCACTTCATTTTTATACAAGGCATGAAGAAGAGAAGGGAACAGAGAAACCCCACCAGTCCTTGAGTTGATAAACTGCTTGCAGAAAAAAACAGAGGGGGAAAATGAATAAGAGTTGACTATACAACTTAACATCTGGTCAAAATTGGAAAAAGCCTCCAAGAAGGAGATCTGCCACCCCTCTGTCCTCCAAGGACTTTGCACCCTCTCCAGAACCAGCACAGGTCTTCCAGGCACCGACATTCTTTCAAATGTTTGGGTGGTGGGACCTGTTTATCAGTTAAAACCATCCTCTGCAGGTGCATTTTGATGATTCACCTGCTCCTGCACCAGCTCCTTTCCAAGGGAGATCCATCTGGAAGTCAAGATACACATTTCCTTTCACACTGAACAAAACATCCCCCATGACCCCAAAAGCAAAGTCAAGAGGAATCATGTTCTGCTCCCACCCAGAATGATCCATGGTGGCTCCTGGGCAGATTTTCACAGGGAAAGGAGGTGACCAAGTGCTGTGATCAGCCATGTGGAGCTGCTCCTGCCCTGGGAGGATGGGCTTGGTCCTCAGGAGATGACAGGGAAACGCAGTGAGGACCAGCACACCCCCAAGGAGGGGTGGTTACCAGCACCTGAGCATCCCAGAGACCCCCAAACCTGCTCATGGGGGCTCACCACATGGTCACCCCCATCCCAATGGAGTCTGGGTGGTCAGCGTGGGGACAGCTTCAGCTGTGGCCCGTGGGATGGGTGGCTACAGGCTCACAGCACCTGGGGACAGAGATTCTGTGTCTGGGGAGACTGAGATGACAAAATCTGCATCCCGAGTGCACCTGCAGCTCATTTCCCCAATCTTTTGTGCCCAGACAGTCCTGGTGGTGCCAGGACCCAAGGGTTGTGGTGGATGGAGTTCAGCCCAGCCAGTGTCCCCTCACCAGTGGTGTTCCCCAGAGCTCAGTGTTGAGGACAGCCCAGAAATGACCCCAGGATCCAAGGTGCAGCCTCACCAGTGCCCAGCACTGGGATGATCACCCAAAAGGGTCCCAGTTGTGGATATCCCAAAGCTGCTGCTGTCCCTCAGCCTGTCCATGGCATTCACCTCCCATCTGCATCCTGCTTGGGACAGACTGTGGTGTTCACATGGAGGCAGCAGCAGCTTCACACTGAGTTTTACCTCCTGCAGGGAATCTCAGGGTATTTGGTTTTCTCCTTAGACCCCCAGCTCTTCCTCCCTGAAGGGCTCTGATGTCTCCTGGTGACTGGAAGGTCTCACATCACCTTGCTTTTGAAGGCAGCAGTCGTGTGGGACAGCAAAGTCTCATCCTACCAGAAGATAAAACTGAGATTTTTTTGCCATAGATAGGATGGTTGTTATCTGTGTTTGTACTGTCTTCAGACAAGTGGCAATTACTCCTGAAAACCCAACCCTGAACCAGGAGTGCTGGTAAGGGAGGAGGGAAGCCTCGAAAACTGAAATCCATGAGAGAGCAGAGGACCCCAGAAGATGTCATAGAACCCCAAACTGGTTTGGGTTGGAAAGGACCCTAAAGACCACCTAGTCCCATCCCCCTGCCATGGTCAGGGACCCCTCCCACAGCCCAGGGGGCTCCCAGCCCCATCCAACCTTCAACACTGCCAGGGATGGGGCAGCCACAGCTTCTGGGGGCAACCTGGGGCTCAGCACCCTCACCCCAAAGGATTTCTCCCCCAGATCTCTCCATCTCACCTCTCTTCAAGCCATCACCCCTTGTCCTCTCTGCACACCCCTGTGCAAAGTCCCTCCCCAGCTTTGCTGTAGAAGTGAACAAAACCACTCGCTAAAAAACTCCCTTTATTTCTGAAATTTGCAGTGGTTAGAACTCAGATTAAGCTGATTTTCTGAGCATCATTGATATTACACAGACAGCAGCAGCTTGTCCTGTACTTTCCAGAAGAAGGAGGGAAGACTGTGGTGTTAATAACACAAGATGAGCAGCACACTGGGCAGAACTCACACAGGGGCTCTCCAAGTTGAAAAAACACACCAGGCAGATGTTTTATTTATTTTTGTCAGCTCTGCCAAAATCATGTAGGCTGGGAGACCCTGTGAACTGTTTCTCTGGTTCAATATGAGGGCTGTGCCTTGTTAGAGAAAATAGAATAATCCACTGTCATTTTTGTTTTTATCATACTAGGTTTTTGGCAGAGAATTTATTCAGTTTCCAATATATAGTTATTTATGTGCTACTAACTAGCTTTTCTGCATTCCCCAGAGAAAGCTCCATTAAAACTCTTAATGTGACACCACATATTTTTAGTAGACTAGAAAATAGTTACAATTTTAATTTAAATTAAAATGACTGTGTAATGGCTGGACAAATCATTCTCGGATCCCTAGAGCTCTTAATTGTAATTCTCCATTGTTTCTATGCATAAATTTCCTTTTCAAGTGCTCATTCTGAAATACTTACTAATTTTTTTAATGTTCTGTACTCATTTAATAGTTTTTTATGGTTAACAACTTCATGATTAAACTTTAATGTTAAATATAAATGGTGGAAACAAAAAGCCTATTCCAGTGCTGGGAAAACAAAGTGTGTGTATATTCTGAGATTACTTTAATTCCCGGAAATTCTTTTTTTTTGCAGGAGCAAAAGGAGGAAAAATGTCCTCCAGCCTGAGACCCCCTGTTTCACACCATCACCTTGGTTCCCAAAGTCCCCCAGAGACAGAATCCTTCTCCTCAGCAGATCTGCTTGGGGTCTGAGGGACCTTCACTGGGCACAGCAACAGTTTGATCTTTTCACCCATAGAAGCATTTCCCTCCAAACACCTCCTGCCCCACAGCCTTGAGACCTTCCTCATCTTCATCTGGGTGACCCTCCTCCTCCTCCCTGCCTTCTCCACCCGTGCTCCCTTCCTTCCAGCAGACTCAGAGCTCCTCAGACTCCAGCAGATCCTTTCCCTTCCACCCAGTGACACTCTCTGGAGCATGACCGTGTCCTCCTCNGGCCCTGACCATGGCAGGGGGGTGGGATGGGGTGGTCTTTAGAGTCCCTCCCAACTCAAAACAATTCTGTGAGTCTGATTCTATAATCAAGGATATTTAAACACACAGATCTGCCCAAACAAAACATGCTTGGGCATTTTGTTGGAAGCCAAAACCATCTGAGGGTGGTCCTGGATGGGTTCAGGACATGGGGAGTGCTGAGGACATGGGAGCAGAATGCTGCTGCATGGGTGGTGGGAGAGAGGTTTAAGGAAGAAGACAACAATGAGCTCTGCCTGCTTTGCTATCCAGCACGTGCTTGGGATTTCATGGAAATGTGGAGAATCTGGAGCTTGCCCTCAGCTCCTGCTGGGACCCCAGTGGTGCTCAGGGGGGGAGAAGCCACCTCCCTTGACCCACTCCTCGGAGCACAGCCTGCAGAAGGGTGCTGCCCAGCTTCACTGCTAGAGAAGGACCACCACACTGCTCCTGGGATCAAAAATGACATTTAAACACTTAGTAAGCTTTGACTATGTTTTTTCTGCTTGTTTTTTCAACTCTTTTCCCTGTTTTCATGAATCACAGATGTCAGTAATTCCCTTAGTTAGTACATTGACTTTAACTAAGTAAAACAAGCAGACTAGTAGCCCCCCAACCCTGACAGACTCTGGAAAACAAGTTTGAGACCATTTTTTCATTGTGTTTCATCTACACCAAACCTCCCTCTATAGACTCAGTAACTAGCCTGGCTTTGATTTGTAAATGCATTTTGATCCCCTTCTCCCCAAAATTTCATTTTTGTCTGTTCAAATCACACAGACATCGTTTAAGCTAAACACAGGACAGCTGGAGTTTCTGTCTCACAAAACCATCCTGCAGGACCATCCCTGAAGAAGAGGGAAACAAGAAAACTGACAAGAAGGTGACAATCCCTATGGCAAAACATTTTTTGTGTTAAAATTTTAAAGCAGAGGCTTTAAAAAGGGTCTTTACATCAGGCTTTGAATGGAAAAATCATGTAATGGGGTGGAGCAGGAAGGGTGCAACACAGTTCAACACAGATCAACATGCAACACAGTTTTGTTAAATCAGCAAAATTAATCTGTTCCTTCTCTGGGAAATGGCTTGCACCTCATGCTGCAAGAGAAATCCCACTGCACTGGAAAGGAGAGGGATTACTCCATGGATTACAAAGATAAGGGAATCAAAGAGATGAAGGGTGACCTGCTGCAGAGGGGAGAGCTGCAAGGAGGTTTTTCAGCATTGATCTGGGACTGTGGCCTGGACACAAACTGCAGAAGGTGCTGAAGAAATTTGCTGAGGGCAGTAAGTGAGAGATGGACAAAGAAGAACAAAAGGGAGGAACTGAGAACACGTGCAGTGGGAAGAGCATGGACACCCCCAGCACAGAGTGTGGCAGAAAGAGGAAAAGGACTTGCATGGAGTCTGTGCAGGGACGGGGCAGAACTGGGACTATCTGGGACCTGTCTCAAAGGCAGATGGAGAGAGGTGAGGCAGGGGAGTGCTCAGCAGCCTGGGATGGCACAGGATGCCAGGGGTTCAGCCTCACAGTGCAGATCTCAGCACGGTGTGGTTACACAGGTGCTTGGGCACAGGGCAGTGTCCTGGGGAGACAAGGCACAGGCTTGGCTGTAATGCCAGGAACACATCCATGTCCCGTGAGCACGAATCCCACAGGAGGCTCCTAGCCCAGGCAGGGATGTGAGGACAGCCTCGAGGTGCAGCACACCAGCTGGTGTCAGGACTGACAGACCCACCTGGCTCCTGCTAGAGGAGCATCCTGGGTGCAGGGAGCAGCACAAGCCTGGGCCTCTGCTCCCCTGAGGACTGGCACAGCCCCTGCTCCTCACTGCACACCCAGATCCTTTCTTTGCTAGTCCTTGGTCTTGCCTCCCAGGGATCAGATGAAACAGACTTCAAGCAACCTCAGTTAAAAAAAAAATTACTGGTAGTGTAGCAGTAGTTTGGTTTCCTTGAAACCAGCACAGATGCTTCTTTCCCATTCTGATTCCTATCACCAGATGTCATTCATCCACAGCAAGGAATATCAGAAAAAAAACCACCTCAGGACAGTAGCCTGTGAAGAGGAACCTTATTTCACACATCAGGGCTTGTAAGACAACTCAAATAAATTAACTCCCAGTTGTTTTTATCTTAAAAAGAAGGAAGGAACAAGACGCCTTAATTACTGATTGTCCTTTCATAACATCAGTCTTGTCATCCTAGGGAGAAAATGGTCACACAGAACATGCTCCCTATCAGTTCTGGTATTTCAGGTTACCTCTGAAGTCATTCCTGAAATTAAAACTCAGGGAATTCAAAAGCCAGCAAATGTTTCCATACTTGTTGACTGGAGATCTATAGCACAGACCATGCTCTTCATTAGCTGGACTCTTATCAACATGCCTTGTTCCATCAGCCCCCCCCAGCTTCCATCCTTAGTTCAGTTCAGATCAAGTTCCAGGCAGAGGCCCAACTCTGGGTGAAAAGTTTCTATTAAAAAAAGACAACAAACAAGTGAGCAAACACCAGAGCTCACACAATACTGCAGCCCTCAGCTGCACTGCTGGCACTTTTAGCCAATTCCCAACTAAATATCATAGCAGACAAACTTCAGCATGTGAGAACCAGCCAGGAGTCAAATTCTGGAGCTGGAGGAGGCAGGTGTGAAAGCATTTCTGTGCTGCTATGGAGCTTTAAGCACTGATTTGTCAGAACAAGAGGTTAGACATGCCTTTATCAACACAAATCTCTAACTCACAGGCAGGCCACTCACATTGTAAGATCTCCTGCACTTGACATTCTACATCAGCAGTCAAAGGACACCTCCTCCAGCACACACTGACCCCCCACGGGTCCCCTCCTTACTGCTGATCCATCTCCATGCAGACATGCACCTCTCATGGCACTGGATGCTCCTGTCCCTCTTGTTCCTCTTTTCTTATTACCCCTTTCTGCATCTCAAATGCTTGATCAGAAACTCTGCAAAGAGCAGCAGCTCTTTCCTCTCACATCTCCTCACAAACGTTTCTACCTGGTTTTGAAATTCACTAAAAAAGGTCCCACTCCTTTACCTGGCTAAAGAGCAGCCAAGGGAAAACTTGGAATTGGGGGGGGGGGGGAGAAANAAAAAAAAAAAAAAAAAAAAAAAAGATGGACATTTCCAGCATGGACAGTGGCTGCTTTAACACAAACCCCTCTCATTAGTGTACTAAGGGGCAGTTTTCACAGCAATCTCTCAGTTTCCAGCAACTCAGTTCTCCATGGGTGAGCCTCAGGTAACAGTTAAGGGGCAGCAACATGGGTTTTAGGGACAGTTACCTTCAGGTATGTTAAGGGAAACCTGCAGCACATCATCACCTGGTCTGGATGTTACCAGACAACTTTCTCTAAAGGTTTAAATGTTGGTTGAAGCACTGTGAGGATTCCAGCAGCCCATGTGGCTCCTGAGGGATAAGCCAGGGACAGACAGACACAGGAGTGCCTGGGAGGCACCCACCTCCTCCTCAGGAGATCCCTGAACCCCCCACCCAGCTCTGACTTCTACTCCCTGCTCTGCATCTCTCAGATTTTATTTCCATCCCTCCAGGAGAGCAGGCAGCACTGACAAAGGTGTCACTCCTGGAAGACAGGGAGGGTTACAAATGCCTCCTCCCTTCACAGCAGTTCAAAGGTGCTTTTGTTCTTAACACAAGGATCTGATGATCACTTAACACCAGAGCATCAGGCAGCACACACAGGCTTGCCAGGCTTGGTAATGAGATAGAGAAACGTGGTAGATGGGATCATAGCTTAAATCCTAACACTCCTGACTTCACATTTATTGAAGGCAGTCCTATTTTGTACAACACTGAGCATACAGTGCAACTCTGGGAACCACAGCTGTGACTTAGTTAATGATCTCAATAAATCCTACTTAAGCAGAGACAAGAAGAGAATTATGCAAATGACTGTTTCTGTACCACATGTACTTGATAACTGAAGACACACCAAAATAAGCTCCAGCACACAAGCACCAACAGCTTTTTAACCCACTTAAGTTAAAAAAAAAACCAACCCAAAACACAAGAGGGGGAACATCTTACAGAATTTTATTTCAGAAGAGTTGCAGAGGATTTACCAAAAAGTTGGTATTCAAGGAAACATATAAAAAGGAATATGTACAAAGAGGGACAGCAGAAAAACCAAGAGAGGTGACAGACCTACGATGCTGTGGTTAAATCCTCAGCCCCTGGCTGTGGCAGACACTGCTGGCAGCTCAGTAGGATGTCCTCCATCAGCCTCTTGTAGACCCAGGCATCACCCTTCAGCCGCTGCCGCCGGACACCAACGGCCTCGGGTTTGCTGAGAAGACACACTTCCAACTCAAACTCCATAGTCACCTTGCCAAAATCAGACCTGGTTTGGCATTTCAGGGTGTAACTGTAACAAAACAAAACCAGAACGTCACTGAACTGACCAGTGCTTGTTTTGCAATGCCCTTTTGAGTTAATGACAGCACTTTACAGAGGTTACCCCACTGCTCCTCAGAATACTGGGAAAGGACACAGAATGCAGTGAGGTGGGAGCTCTGGCACTGTGCTCCAGCACCCCACACAGCCACAAGAAACACTGCTGGCCACAGAGCCCAGGCCCAGGGGGCTGGGCAGGAGGGAGGGAGGTGTTCCTGCATTATTCCTCAGCAAAACCCCTCTGCAGAGACAGCAGGCTGAGAGGCTGGCTAAAGTGGGAAAAATGAATGTGAAATTGAAATCTTTAGGGTGGGAGAGGGTGCTTCTGTCACACTCAGTGTCCTTACAGATCTTCAGTTGGAAATGCAACAGAGGTTGAAGAATACTCTGACCTTCTGCAGTGCCCAAATACTTGGGGACTTCAGGAAATGCATATTCGTAAGTGAGCACAGCACTTCTTACATGCATTGGGAAGCCAGGAAAACAGACATTAAACTTTGATCAGAATCAGGAAGCACTCCTACCCTCAGTACCTTAGCCTCATCAGCAAAACAAAACAAAATACAAATCCTACAAATTACAACAATGCACACCAAGGTGTGTGGATTCTCTGCAGCTTGTAAAATATTCTGATCTCTTGGCTGAATGCTCATGTCTTACCTGCTGACAATGAGGGTCAAAAGGAACCCACCCCACCTCCCATAGTTGTCTGGTCTGGTCCCATCACTGTACCCTAAGAAACCTTTTGTTTTTACAACTTCATAAAAGGCAGAGGCTGATGTGAATCATGCCTAGGAGCTACCTCACTATTTTCAGTTCATATCTGTCAGTCAAATTTATTTTTTTGAAAATGAATATGAAGGAATAAAACAATTGATTTAGTGCTCAGTACACCTTCTATAAAATTATTGTATTTTACAATGTGGGCATGAAAAAATAAGTTTAAATACTTGACTTCATCAAGGATTGGAGTATTGATTATTTAGACAAATACAAGATGAATTCATCATGTTTTACACTTACCCCTTCTGAATATATTCCACATGCTTCTTTGAAAGAACAGCCATTATTTCATTCAGCAGCTGGTCTGGATTCAGTAGCTGAGTGGTGGTGACATTATAGTGTGCCTAAAAGTAATCAGCTTATTAAAACAAGAGTCACAGGGAAAGCAACAGAAAAAACTCCTATAACTGAAGCCATTATGCAAAGCTTTCATAGAAATCTTCCAAATAGCTAACCATAGTGACAAATGTTTCAACTGCCCAATGCTGTAATAATAAAGACATTGTAATAGCAGCAGGAACACTAAGAACAATTAATAATGCATGTCCAAATGATAACCCATCAAAAAACCCAGAGCAGCAGTGATGGGGCAGGCCAGGATGGGGGCTGCAGAAGTGTGCAGCCTGGAGGTGAGCAGAGCAGACAGACAGGACTGTCTGTCCTGACCCCATGGCCAGGAGAGTGCCTGTGCCTTGCTGGGACTCAGCACTCTGAGATCAAGGAAGAGGCACAGCTCCACATGGCTTTTCTAGGAATGAGGATTCACCATGTTTAAAGGAAAAAAACAAAAAAACCAACAAAAAAAAGTAATTTACTACTCGTAAGTTTACTGCTGGAGGAGTTTTATATCACACCTAATGTTCAGGAAATGGACCTGTCCAGCCAGTGACTTCCTGAAGAACTTTCAGGCACCCATTTTAACAAAAGAGCATGCCAGCTGAAACATGCCACCAAGGCTTGATCTACCTTCTGAATTCAGATGAAAAGAACACAAAATGGCTTGAGAAACAAACACTGGTTGAGGAGGCAAAGTCAAAGACAGGTTCTTGCAGTTCTTATTCAGCCTAAAATGTATGCAGCACCCTGATACCACAAAATAAAATCCTGTCTCCTCCTGTTGTACTGCAGTGTCCCTAGACCTGCCTTTTTGCACACACTATGGACCAGGGAAGATGATGCAGGTCAAAAGCTTTTGGAGACAGAAGATGTAGCTTTTGTTTCCAATTGCTCAGGTTCCTCAATTAACTGCAGTTTGTACTCCTGTCTGATGAGTTGGTCAGGTTTGCAGCCCAACAAAAGTCTTGAACTTAAACTGCCACCCTGACCCTGACAAGTGCCTCTTGGAAGTTTCCAACTGTCATACAAACAGCTGAGCTCCATCTACACAGGCTGCAAAACCACAGAGTGCTCCTCTCACTGACAGGCAGCTCTCCTTATGCCTGCCAACTTCCAAGGTCAGGTTCAGGCTCACAGGACTCTGACCATCCTGATCTGGCTGAAGATGTCCCTGCTCTCTAGAAGGGGGCAGGACCAGATGACCTTTGAAGTCCTTCCAACTCCAACCATTCCACACAGTACAAACCATTCTCACTGTACAGTGGGTGTCCAGCAGCTGCAGCTCCACTCAGCTGCACAGAGACATTCCTCATTTCTACAGGATTGTTTCTGCCCCAGCAATACTCTGGCCTCTTTCACATTTAACATCTTCTTTCAAACAATTCATCCACAGATTGAAGGACAGATTCCTCCTTGTGTAATTCTTGAAGTGTCACAGTTGCTTTTGAGTGACTGTCACCATGCTGTTCACTACACTAGTATGATGCCAATGCTATTTGATGTGCATTCTGTAATGGAGCTAGTAATAACCTCATGAGTTAAATTTGGTAGATGCAAATCATTAATGTTATTTTAAAGTGCTCTGTGCAATGCATTACCTGAGGAGCTTCTTTATCTATGCCTGTTTAAACAGAATCAGTAGAGAACTGACTCAGATACAGTGACATCAAAACCTTACAAATGGAAATGATGCTGGCAGTGGCAGGAAGTCACTCCTGGACTAGACACATAAGCCAGTAATGGTACCAAGTTCATTAGTTTGGGTTTTACCCAGTGGAAGAGCTATCAGTACATCTACACAAATAACAGGATTAAAATTTTCCAACTAGACTTCCCTTAAAGCCATCCTGCTTCCCTCACATCTTGTTCAGAGAGATATAAAAAAAAAAAAATCAAGGGCCAAACTCACCCCTTGATCTGTTGGTTACTTGTCTGACCCCAGACTAACATGAGAGTGCCCTGGGTGGTAACTATGTTATCAGAGATGCAGAACACAGGAAGATCTGATCACACAAGTTTTCACAAGACCATTTCTAAAGGTGTTGTTTTTATCCAATGATTATACTTCTTTTCATGTAAAATTTTTCCAGCAACCATACCTTCAGTTTCCTTGGATGGTCCCTAGCAGGTCGTTTCTTTTTGCTTGGTGTAAGCATTGTGATCATTTTATCCAGACCTCTTTCAAGGCTTCCAAATATTTTGGCTTTCCTCTTCTTCTGGCTGCTGTCAATGTGAGCTAGGTTGAGGTCAAAATCCACAGAATGACACCTGTTATGTGAACAAATGAATCAGTTCTTTATCCTCAGTCTTTAGAAACTGGTTGTTTCAGATATGTCACTGAACTATTATCAGACCTGAGGGAATGAAGAAAACCAAAGCAACTGTATGAAGTTTTTATTTGAGAGTCAGTTGAGATTTAAACCCAGATATATCTATAAAAACTGTAGCTCTCTGGGGAACTGGTATAAGGAGGAACTTAAGACTATGGAAAACTGGAATGTATAATGGAAATAATTGAATTGCACAGTTTTAAAACCTTTCTCTGCCTTCAGTGTTTCCTAGTGAATGTGGGAAGAGGTTTCAGGAAGGTTTTTGCCAGGAGAATGGAAAAAGCAGCTTGCTGTTGTAACAAGGCTTCCCAAGCAGTCCATGGATTAAGGCAGTCGTGCTCTAAATCAGAATTGTACACAAATGAATGGACACTTACTTTCTTTCAGGAAGATCCTCAGCTGCTGTCAGTTCATCTGTGTTTGCAGAAAACCCTGTGGGTTTCTTAGCTGGGGTGACTGTAGTGAAGTGGCTCTCTGAAAGAAAGCACCCAAGCCAAAGCAGGTATGTTTTTGCACAAAGGGTTTCTCATGATTAATGATCTATTTATTACTGGTTTATTTCTAAAACCAGCCCTCCTTTCTATCTGAGGTCTGCCTCTTCAGAATACTAAAATATGCTGTTGATATAAACAACAATACTACCCCTATTTTGCAAAGAAAATCTTCAACTGATTTCCCCAGGGCTCCACAAGTCAAGCCCTAGAGCAACCAACACAGTTCAGCATTAGAAATCTGGAAAGGAAGAGGATTAGAACTGCTTCCTTGCTCTGCCACTGGTCCCAGAATGAATACTGAGCACTCCAAACTGTTGTGTCCTTCCCCAAGCCATTTCCCTGATGTGGTGTCACTTTATGTAGCCACATTTACTGTCACAGACCACAGAACTGTGCAGGGCATGGGTCTGGGTGTGCAGAAGCAAAGACCAAGGGAAACAGTCAGCAGCTGAGTGGCTGCCAGTGAACCCACACTGTTCAGTTTCAGCTCTCTGCACAACTGCATCTGGCCCCAGTGATGACCTCAAAATTTCCAGTGGATACTTCCACTTCTCTGTCTCTGAGAGTATTAATACTACCCTTCCTGATTCAAAGATCTTTCAATGAAACAAGCAATTAGCTTTTAATTGTTTCATCCTCAGAAAAGCCTCACTAAAATGAGCTGAAGCAGTGTTTATTTCCCATTATATAAGTATCTACTTTTGCCTTTTAAACTTAACATGAAGTCAAACTTCACAAGTTACCACAAGTTAATCTTAAAACAAAAATCAAACTACTCTTTGTGGTGCACAGATCCTGTATAACTTGAATCAGCCTGCAAAGACTTACTGCTTTTGAACAGTGCTCCCTGGAGCAGAGGAGACTCCTTGAAGGACAGGGTTAGCATGTACAGTTTCAACATTAAAGGTTTTAAGCTAATGGTTGAAGGGAATGGAGATGTACACACAGGATCCACCATTTCACTAAGTACAGACTAGACAAGCTGAGGACAGAGATTTCTGGTAACTCATACAAGCTGACATAATTTATGAATTTCTGTGGTCTACCACAAAACTAATATCCATACAGTTAACAGAAGTATTCTCACTGCCACACTGCACTATTACTGTGAAAATGCTGACATGCTACCAGCAGAAACCCAAAGTTAGATTTCTCTTAGAAGGGGACCTGACTAAAAGCACACCTTTGTTTTCAGTCCAGGTAATAACAAAGGATAACAGTGATGAGGAAGCTGTGTTCTCAGCCTTCATGGAAAAGTGGAACCAGATCCAAGTTCTACAAACACAGCACTTCACTCCATCTGTGTTGCAGAAAGCATGCATGGGTGACACTCTAATCACCAATCACTGTAATTAGCAGACATGCAACATGCCCAGGTACATGGTCAACTTGCAGCACCTCACCACATGTACTAGAAGAACCAGGCTGGTGAATATGGCAAAAAAATTAAGTCTTCCAGAAACAGATGGGTTGGATACACAAGTATTGTGTTCATGTTTGAATTGACAATAATTCCTAAGCCATCCATACATTCTGAGTGTCCATTAGTTATATTCAACTTACCTCTGAAGGCAGCTGCCTGGAAGGGTGTGCTTTGTACTTGTGACTCAATCTGACTGGTGGCAAAAGAAGTCTGTGGAGCAGGAAGCTCAAAGGGCATTTGGTTTCTTAAAGCTGACTCTGTACCAACATTCTCTTTGTTTTCATGCTTCTTTGATGCCACTTTTCTTGCCACTGGAGTTGACAGTGTGAATTCTGTATCATCCAGTTGAGCATCATCCCTTGAATGCTACAAGAGATGTAACAAAAAAACCCACATATCCTTTGCTGTATTCTGATCACATTCAGGGATGTTACAGACAAGAAAATTCTGAACTTGATGCAGGTTTAAAATCACATGCAATGCTTGCCTACTGAGAAAAAAAGCTGAAAACTCTTCAGTACTTCTGCTTCCCTCTATAACTTGCCAATAAACATCAAGCTATTTGCCATTTCTTTATCGGCTCAATTCTTCAGCTTACACATGTATGACTATTCTGCACCAGCTTCTCTAAACACAGCTAAGAATTTTCATTTGGGTAATTGTGTCAGTTTAATTGTTTCATTGCGTTTTCTTGCCCAATACAAACAGGTTGAATTTCTTTCTTCAAAGACTTGTCCAGCTCTGGCCTAGCTCCCAGATGTTCTTTGCTCTACCTTATTGCTTTCCCATCAGTTTCAAAACTCTCATTGCTCATTTGCTCATTCCCTAGGTGCTGTTTTCATGCAAATCAAATGTCAAAGCTCAAGTTCCCATCAAATCAATCACAACCTATAGCTAGAGTAAGCCACAATTTTTGTTAAGCTGTGTATTTAAAACATTTCTTTACTCAGTTTGAAACTCCCCTTGACCGGGGAATACCAAACGTGTCATAAATTTTATGGACAACAAGATTTTTTTGATTAAGAACAGTATCTTTTGTTTTGCTTTTTTGAGGAGCTAGTGTTTATTCTTCCAGCACCTGTGTTGCTTTGCGAGTATTTAGAATAAATTCTTCTAATGGAGATTCTTCAACCCATGAAGCTGCATCAGAAAATTCTATGGACCCAAACACATGTGCTGCTGCACTGCAGTATGGAGCATCTTCACATCTCATCCTTTTCTCAGGCTGAAAAGAAAGAATCAGTTGAGATTCCACTGCACAATTAAAAGGAAGATTTCATCAAGAAAGTGTCATTGAAACCTAAGTCTTCTCTCAGCCCCTAGTTATGTTTGTCAGCTAATGGAAGTCCCCATGCTGGTGACCTAAGCTCTATAATATGCCTTCGACACTGTCATTGTGGATTTGTTATTTGTACCAAAATCAGAGGTCTATTTATTCTCAAAGCACTGTTTCCAGGTCATCTTTCATGGCCTGCCTAAGGAAGAGAAGCAACTCACAAAAAATACCTGCCTTTGATTTCAGCACTTGGACCACACTCTTTTTACCAAAAGCCAAATAATATGCTGGAAAGAACCCAGGAAAAGAATGCAATAAAGTTTGAAAGGAAGACAGATAAAAGTAGACACATTTCATCCACATGATAGAATGACAAATCTGCAGCAGTTCTTCAGCTACCATTCAGAACCCTTTATCTAACTGCTAGCCCTGAAAAGTGTTGTCATTTATTAAATCAGAGGATTCATAGCTTCAGCCAAGATTGCCAGCCCTCATGGCTCACACCACGTGCACCCAGCTGCCAGGCACAGCATCCTCAGCTCCTAACACCATTTGTTATTTTTCAGGAAGCACTCCCCAAAGACTTGTTTCATACCACTCCAATGGAACTGCACACAGTTATTTTAAATTATTAATCACCAACTGGAATGGATACCATTCCAGGAAGCTTTTGTTCTGCTGGTGGATGAGTTTCTCTATGATCAAGGGTATTGCAGTGACCAGATCTCTTATTACTACTGGAGTAGGAACAGAGCTTCCTGCTGTGCTCCTGGACCTACTACAAGGACTTACAACACCCTGACCAGGGGGGCTGCTAGCTACAGCCAAGGAGCTAACAGCCAGATGTTGTAGTTGAAACTGTGTTCCACTACATGATGAATGCCTGCAGAGGATTCCTTGCCCACCACAGTTCAGATGAAATTCATGACGTGGTGAATTTTTTTTTAACATCCTTCTAAACCAAACTCTTTGAAATCAGGTATTATGTAGAAACTTGTGCCACCTAATGCAGAAACTGTCTAGGTTAAAGGTTCTACTTGGTTTCCTCACATTAGACCAACTCTGGCTGAAGCACTTTTCTGGTTGGGTATTTCAGTAAACTCACTTGATACAGACTCACAGAATCCACATGCAGGTAAGTGAAATGTGTTCCCAGTGCTGTAGGACTCATGGGTTTTTGGGTTGTGTAAACCTTTCCACAATCACCTCTGAAGGCATAATGCATGTTTATTAGTAGCATCAGACTTTGGCTGACTGCACATATGCTGCTCTCTTGCTGGCACCAGTTGAGGGCACCAGTTTCTTTTCCCAGGCAGAGCTCTGTTATTTGTTGTTTGTTTAAACACCAGAAGGACACAGAGCTCTTAAAGTGAGTCCAGAGGAGGCCCTGGAGCTGCTGGGAGGGCTGGAGCAGCTCTGCTCTGGAGCCAGGCTGAGAGAGTTGGGGGTGTTCAGCCTGGAGAAGAGGAGGCTGCAATGGGGAGACCTTAGAGCAGCTTCCAGTGCCTGAAGGGGCTCCAGGAAAGCTGGGGAGGGACTGGGGACAAGGGCCTGGAGGTGGAAGGGTTTGGAGCTGGAAGGGGGGAGATGGAGAGGAGAAATCCTTTGGGGTGAGGGTGCTGAGCCCCAGGTTGCCCCCAGAAGCTGTGGCTGCCCCATCCCTGGCAGTGTTGAAGGTTGGATGGGGCTGGGAGCCCCCTGGGCTTTGGGAGGGGTCCCTGACCATGGCAGGGGGATTGGCATGAGATAACCCCTCTGTCATTCTGTGTTTAGTGCAGAGGACTATGTTAATCACTACCTGGTCCTGCTGACACCCAGATCTTACCCTGGGGCCTGCTGATGGTGCTGTGCTGCCATGCCCTGGAGCCCTCAAGCGAACGCGCTTCCCACGAGCCTTCTTGGACTGGAGCAGGAGATAGGTTGCTGACATCTGGTCATATTTCCACTAGGGGAAAAACATACAAAAACAAATGAAGTATTTTCAGCTCCTCTTGGGGAACATTTTAAGTACACAGAAAACTCAGCCTTCTGGAAATTTCTGTGGTTCTGGGAGTTTTTCTACCCGATGTGCATCCCTCATGTTTGATCACCAAAGTGTAACCCCAGACTTCAGTTAATTTGTTATCTGCCTGGGACCAAGACACAGTCCATAGATTTGGGGTTTTGTACTAGTGTGAAAACTGATGGTGGTGCCAGGATCAGTGAATGACAAAGCTATTAATTCAGCTCAGCACCAGAAACTCTTTTTTTTCACAAGTTCCTCCCAGTTCTTCCCCCATGAGCAGCACCCACATTTTGCTTGACTTCCAGCAGCTCTGCTGGTGTGAGGGTACAGTGCTTGACAGGCTTGCAGCACAGTACATTCAGTTTGAATTAGTTAAGGGATTAGAAGTCCTGCAGTAAAGGACTATTCAAATGCTACAAACCTATTTGGAAGGACTTTTCCACCTGCAGAGAGATTATTTCAGATAATTTCTTCTATATGAAGAACAAGTAGCACTAAATCCATAAATCCATTTTAAGTATCATACACATTTTAAGTCTGTTTCCACTACAGACCTAAACAACATTTTAAACTTTTTTATACCTATTCTCTATTTGTGCAAACAACCAAATAATTCAGTTTCAAGGGAGAATTTTGAGATTCAAGTGAAAGCTTGGGTAAGTCTCATTATTTACTTCTCTTCTGCAGCTTGTAGTGCCATTGGTAACATTTGTATAGTTATTCCACAAGTAGTCAGTTCACCTTCTGTCATTGGTATTCAAAACTGACTAAATACACTCTTTTGCATAGTCATTAAAAATAAGTTTTATAGCTTGTCTGGGTGATGCTCTGATATTTTTCTCCTACTCTTTTTGTTTTCTCTTACTCATTGAAGCATTTAAAAGCAAAGAGTTAATCCACCAAATGTCATCTCTTGTTCAACTATAAATTTTTTTTGATTCAAGAGATTCAGAAGGATGTTACCAGGGTGGGACACAACAGTAAGGCTTAGGAGACATCAAGAGTATAACTAAAAGAGCAAAAGGGAAAAAAACAAATGTGAACTTCAGTGGCAGCTATAAGCCACAAATACTCTGGAGTCCTGTAGGGGCTCCCTACATTTGAAAAGTATTAAAGAATTCATCCTTTAGAGTAAGTAAGCACTAGTCTGTTAGTACAGTAAGTTTATTTGCTGTACTACTGTGTTTAATTACTGATATATAGTACTTACCTCTGATATTAATTCCAAAATACTCTCCCTGCTCTGTCTGTGAAACACAGAAAGCTCTGCTACACAGTCTTCATCAAGATTTCCCAGCTGCAAAAAAGTGATGGATACTGAAGGATGAAGTTTTCAAGTTGCCTCATAATCCATATGACTGTGACATTTTCATGAAACCCACTGGGCTGAATCAATAATCAATAATCAACTGTGATTTCAGACCTATTTAAAACAGTGAGCATCACAGCTGAGTGTTCTAAAGATGAGACAGAGAAAGTCAGACAACTTCAACAACTTCAGAGTTTGGCCCCTCTTTGGTAAGGGGCTGTGAATTCAAATAAGAAGCCTGACAGCAGATGAGATTTTTACTAGGATGGAAGCTACACTTTCACCTCTACATAAATATTCAAAGCTATCAGATGTGCCAACTTCCCTGGAGCCAGTTAGAAAGCAGGCACAGTAAAGCTCTTTAGAGAACTTTAGAGAAACAGTGGCATCCAGTGGCCAATGGGAAGCACTGGCTCCAAACATGCAGGACCTTCTCCTCAGTGCTTGCTACTGACAACTATATTACTTTTTTTTTTCCTTTCCATATTACCTGAGCCTCTCAAAGAAGTAAAACAAGTGACAGGCAGGAGAAACAAATTTTCAAAGGGGTAAAACCAGCAGGTCTCAGTGAGGAACAGATTCAAGATAAACCAGTCATGTCTAATGTGCTCTCCAAAAGATTTGCATTTTGCACCTTAGATAAAGGACTGACCAAGCAGCCTGGAAAAGTGACTTTGTATCTCATTTGTATGTGGAAACACCTCACATTTTGATAAGAAGCCCATGACTTTGCCCGTTAAGCATCAGGTGCAGAATAGAATGAAAACACACTCCAAGTTGGTCCTCAGGAGAAATCAGAAGTAGTAAGACTTGACAGAAAGATGAATCAGAAAGGTACCACAGCCATCTCACATTTCACCTCTGAATCAATGTTTCCACAGCCCCCACACTGCAAGGACAAGAGCAAGCCAGCAAAGATTGCATTCAATACTTCATTATTCATCTGACAAGTGTACTTACTGAGTATTTACTCTGCCACTGAACAGCATCAGAATAACCTTGCATGAGCCACGGGTGACTCAGCAGGTGCTTCACTGTGATCCTCTTCTTTGGGTCCACCTGTGAGCAACAAAAAACAAACTGATGCTGAAAGCACAGAGAAGAGCTGAAGAAAAAAAAGTGTTTTCTACTCAGAATTTTCAGGTGGTTAGAAGTTCAAATGGATTAGCCCCATTTATAGAAAAGTTCTTACTGGTACAGCACAGTTAAGAAAAAACAGCAGAAGGCAGGATCAATCTTGTCTTCAAAATTTTGTAAGAATAAAAATTGGTGTTTAAACAGCTTCTTTCTTTTTTGGATGTTTCATTGATGTAATGTTTTGGCTTGTCTAATGGTGCTTCATAGACCTACTGAATAGAAGCAAAACTTTTACCTGCAGCATCTGGTCAAGCAGTAGTGTACTGCTAGGAGACAGCCACTTTGGAATACTGTATTTTCCTCTCTGAAAAAAAAAAAAAAAATTAAAATAAAAGATTTAAAATTTATCTTTTCAAAAAGAACTGCTAAATTACTTGGATGACTGACATTTGGTATTTGGTCAGAGAGTAAGAACAGCAGGCAGAAGCAGACCTAGCTTTAAGAATTTCCTGAATGAATTCCATGTTAGTACTAAAACTCAATCAGTAAGGAAATGCTGTGTTTGAATTACCACCCACTCAACTTGTGTGACATTTCCATCTCACTCCACTTTTGCAGCCAACCTGCTCCTTTATCTCTCACATTGTTTCCTCATACCCACTTGATCCTGGAGTTTTCAAAGTGCAGTATGTTGGAGCATGAATGTCTGATATTAGCACTTTGAAATGTGAATATTCATTGAAATTACTTTTCAGACACTAACATCCTCAACACTTAGTTATGCTATTTTGGAATAGGTTTCATGCAATAATTTCTCTCTCTATTCATACTCTAAACTGGAAAAAGGTAACCAATGTAGCAGGTAAGTTTCCTTCAATTAAATATTCTAAATTTTCTTAAAAAAAAAAGATTTGATTAGAAGACAACTCAAAACGAATTTCAGATTTGATGTACAACAACAGGAGCTAAAAAAACCCAACCAAGTTCACCACCAAGGATCACTTACCTCTTAAAGAAAATGGAGAAAAAAATATCAGTAAACAGAATTGTGAAATGACATAACTATCACTTGGTCATGGCAGTTTCCCTCCTCCAAACAAATTCCTCAATAATGAAGCAGCATTACATCCACCATACACTTCTAAGCAGTGTATGAAGTGCTTCAATAGCACAGGTTCAGAATTTAAGTGACATTTTTACAGACAATGCTAGTGAGCTCTTTATAAACAGTTTATAAGCTGTTTCACAAAGCAGCTTCACTCTGAAACTAAGTAACGTGCAGTCTGCATTTTGGTTTTAACATATTGCTACAGGTCATGAGACAAGGAAAAAAAATTAGCATCTGCTTGACTGAGGAAGGTGGAATAATTGGAAGGTGAATAATTTGCAACAGTTACCAAATACATAAGATTGCACCAGAATTTATTTTTTTAACAGAAGTTAGATCACATGGTTGATTTTTTTTATTCAAAAAGTAAATGCATTTGGTCAAGGATTCCCAAATTAGAGATGTAGAACATTCCAGGGAAAGAAACATTGCATGTAAGTCACATGTTCCTAATTAGATTTAAGCAGATTATTACACTGACTTAGAACAGCACTTCTGAGTTGAGGGCACAATAAATTTGGGGATCTACAATGTCTGAAATGAAATTCCAGAACTGTCTGTGTGTCCACAATTAAAGCAATTTCCAGTTCTCAGACACGTAAAATCAAAACAAATCCAGACATGAAATAGGAAGACTCTATCTTAAGACCTGCGGTTTTTCACTTGATGATCATTACGAGTCCCCTCCAGCCTGAGATGCAAGCAGGGTAGTCCTGATGTTTTAATGACAATTTATTTCAGTATCAGCAACTTTACATGGTCTCTTTGGATCAGTTAATCTCTGCTTTCTATTTTTTTAAAGTTCTTTACAATGACTCAAGCTGAGTTTCCTACAGCTCTGCTGTGAAGGTTCTCCAGTCCACTCCCAGCTGCAGACTAGAAATCCATGGTGTTTCAAGGTCTAATCCTGACATTTGCAGCCCTCTGACTCTTCCACATCCCCTGTGCACATCAGGTGTCAGGTGCCTCCTACCCCTCCAGCACTCCTGAGGGGGTTTGTTTACACAGATCAGACTCTGGGTGAGAGGAGAAAGATGAAGCCAAAGCCCCTAGCTCAAACTAGCTTACAGGAAGCACTATCAGCACAAGCTTTATGGCTGTTCAGAAGTGGTTGTTGTGCATGATGAGGAACAGCTGCTGGCCAGCTACACCAGGAGGAGTTTACAGGGAGAGACTCCATTGCTCAATGCTGTTATGTACTACTTGTTCAACTCTTCCTGTTAATATGGTGTCTTACACTTCCCTCCTCATTTTGGAGAAGGGAAACCTGCTTTGCCTAGACATGAGAGGAGCTGAAATGTAAGAAAAACAGATTTGGTAAATGAAATTACCTATTTGTAATTCTATTCCATACTACAGGGGGAGAAGCTGGACAAAGGCTCAGACACAAAAATCCAGCCCATCAGCAAGACCATGCTTCTGAGGTTTAATTTCCTATTATCCTAGGACCAAACTAGAATGCTGCAGGGAACAATGAAAGATGGAAACAAATCCACAAAATACTGATAGGAAAAGCAGCAAGCTGTAACAAAATTCAGCCTTTTTCTTCCCTAGGCAGAGGTGAACAGCTTCTGCCACCAGATCTGCAGATCTCTCAGTGCTCTGCAATGCCTGTTCCTAGTCTGTGCTAGCCCCACAACACCTACCATTATCTTCCTGTAGACAGCCATGACATTGTCATCATCAAAGGGCAGAAAGCCACACAGCAGAGCATACAGCAGCACTCCCATGCTCCAAATATCTGCCTAAAAAGTAAGAGTGAGTGGAAGTTAAGAACTTGGTTTATCTAAAATGGCTCTGAGGCAGCTAATATTTTCCCCCTCTTTGGCAAAGCCCATATACAACTCATGAGAAGCAGGTTCCCTAATTCCAGACAGAACTCTTCTATTCCAAGGGAAAGCACACAACTCAAATTCAATTTTCAATTCACTCAAGCTAAAGCACTAGTAAAACCAATATCCTTTCCTTAGGTCACCAAATTGCTGCATTACTTTCATTCTACAAGGATTTCACTGGCAAAAATGAAATCAAAGTCATCACAAGGGATTTCATAGTGATTACAACAGCTGTCAGCACAGTTACAATTGACTTTAAAGCCCTACTGCTTCCTCTCTATTTGTATAGGCTCAGCAAAGTCTACGTGCCTCACACTGTAATTTCTTCCTGGACCACAAAGAAATAAAGGAGGTTTGACAAGCACTGGACTTCACAGAAAACACACCAAAAATACCTAATGAGAATCACAGAAATTTGCAACAAGAGCTGGGTAATTAACAGAACAAATCACTGCTTGGGAGAATGTGCAGTAGAAGGAAGGAGCTTAAATTACTGTCCCATAGGGCACCAAAATATGAAACAACAAATGAAGATCTCAAAGAATTAGTTAAACTAGCCAGCTACATGACCTGTGGCCAAGAGCATGGTCTGCTGTTCCAGGCTGAGACTGTTGAGGATAAAACCTGCCAGGGCAACAGTGCTCCAGCAGGGCTCAGGAGACAAACCCACTGAGGATGTCTGACCAGTGTGGGGGGAAAAACCTCTGACCCAAACCTGTGCTACATACCTCTGAGCCAATGTAGGCTTTGCCCTGAATCAGCTCTGGTGCTGCATAGGCTGGGCTTCCACAGCAGGTGTTCAGATGGTAGTCAAGGCCACCCTAGAGCAGAGGAAACCCATCACACAGAGGCACTGGCTTGAGCACAGATGAGTTCTCCTAACGAGGGGCCTCAGAGGCTTCACTTTCTCTGCTCTGTATCTGTGCTCAGCATGTGTTTTGCTTTGGTGTAATACATGGCAAAAACTGTCTGAGAACATGGGTAACCCATAAACATTCAGACCCCAAGCTGCTCCTTCACCTGTTACCCCAGCAGTCTTCCTGCTGCTGCTCCTCTGACAGCACCTCCTTCTGTGACCCTGAAGAGAAATGCAACAGAACTCTGGAAGAAATGATCCAAGAGTACTGTCCATGGTCACTTATACCAATATCTAATGAAACTTCATGAAGAACACTAGAAATACCTCCACAGGAAAGCTATGTTATTACTTTGCCTGGTCTTTGTCCTAAGCACATCAGAAGATGACTTTACACCACCAGGGTGATGGTCTTGATGGCCCTCAGGGTGCTCTACCTTGAGTCAAGGAAAACTATCTGGGGATAAGTAATTGTGAGGATAAGTAATTGTCAGTGAGACCTTCTGCCCATTAAATTAACAGCAGTCACATCACATGTGAGGCTGACAAATAGCTGACAACTCAGTGCAAGCATTTGGAATAAAACTGGAAATGTAACTAGAATAAACTATTTGATTTCATCCACATACACAAGAATTTATTGGAAAAAAAACCCCATACACCACTGCAACTTATCAGGGAAAAATACCAACATAAGCTTCACAGGCCTGTATTTGTGACAGCAGGTGCTGTGCATACAGAATGATGTCTGCCTCAGACTGTGCCAGTAGACAGAAGAAACTGATGGCAGCCAGGCTGTAACACTTTGTCAGCTGCTCTCTCACACTCTTAAGTAACTTGTGACTGGATTACACTATGCAAACAGCCTGGGTTTAGGGTCTTGGGCAAGTTTCTGCATTATACTCTGAAGTCAAACATGCACTTTTACGTGCATGTAGTAGCTCATTTAGCCCTCATCTGTGAAAGCAACAGATACTATTACCTTTGGCTTTGCACAAAGTCCAAAGTCTATTAGTTTCAAATTATGATCCCCATCAATCAGCAGATTTTCCTGGAAAAAGAGAAAGCAGTCAGGGATGTTTTGATAATCCAAGTGTCTAAGCCACCACATGTTAATTCACTTTATTTCATCTTGTCATTAGCAGCTAGAACTTATGTAAAGCTCTCCTCTGGAGATTTTGATCAGCTGCTAATTTAATACATGGCATACTGCAGATGGGGAATACCTGCCAGCAGGCTGGATGGGAGGCAGCAGCCTGTTCTGGCAGAAAGGGTGGGCAGCAGTACCAGGGTACCATGGACTGTGTTAAAAGGAGCACAGTGTGCAAAGTTGGGGAAGTTTCTCCACCTCTGTGTTCAGCACAACTAGCAGAGTGCACCTAGGTTCTCCCCCAGCACAGGACAGACATCAGACTGATGTGATGTTGATGGATGGCAGCAGTCTGCTCTTGCTCCATGAAGAGAATCATAAAAATCACAGAATGGTTTGGGTTGGAATGGACCCTAAAGTTCCTCCAGTTCCACTCCCCTGCCATGGTCAGGGCCCCCTCCCACAGCCCAGGGGGCTCCCAGCCCCATCCAACCTTCAACACTGCCAGGGACAAGGCATCAACAACTTCCCTATGCAACCTGTTCCAAGAAGCTGTGGGGAAGATGTTTGAACAGCTTGTAGATTAGAAAGCTTCAATGAGACCTCATGACAGCCTTTTACTACCTACAAGGGGGGCATGAAGACACAGCAGTACCTGCTGGGACAACAACAGACAACAAGCACCAAGAGATGTGTTCAGACTGGGAATCTGGAAAAGACTTTCTCTTCATAAGGATGGTGAAGAGGTTGCCCACCAAGATGTGCTACCTCATCCTTGGGAGCAGGAGGTCCAAGCAAATGCCTCTAGAAGTCACTTCCCACTGAAGCTATAGACCTGTAAACCTGTCTGCTCTCCAGCTACAGCCAACTGCTCCCCAAGGATACAAACAATGCTTAACTGGGGGAGAACTGGAGACAAAGATTTCATGAGCTGCCTGGGAAAACACTAGTGCACTCAGAATTTGCTTTTCTTGGAGATGTCACAATCTCTGAAAATGCAAACTTCTAACTTTTTCAGTGAGAAATGGACTCAAGTCCTCTATTCTTAACTGCCAACTTTATAGTCTATGATGACAGCAGAGCCACAGGGTGGGTCTGGTAGCAGACATCTTCCCCTACAGCTTCATTCTAGCCACCACCTCCTGAACTGCCATCACACTGCCCTTTGTGTGCTGTGAAAAAACAGAGACTCTCTCCAGGTACAAGCTGGAATGAAGGGGATAAAAAAAGTCTCAGCAATATTGACAGTCAGATCTGTTTCTGCTCCACTCCCAATGGAGTGTTCTGCTTCTCTGTCAGGGGAAGCTCCTTCCTCAGACAGAGCTGCATCCAGCTCAGCTCAGGAACAGAGCAGGAAGTAGGAATAACACCTTTTTGAAGAGATAAAGAGCTCTAAGAGAACGGAGAAGAAACTTACTCCTGTTCCTAACAGAGAAATAAAAGTGTGTGTTTGTTATCTGCAAATCTGAGTATTCAGGCTTACTGGTTTGAGATCCCTGTGGGCATATCCACAGCTGTGCACATAAGCAATGGCTGAAACAATCTGCCGAAAAAAGACGCGCGCTTCCTCCTCGGAGAGGCGGTCCTTGGAAATGATGTAGTCAAAGAGCTCTCCTCCAGGGCAGTACTGCACACAGGGGAGAACACACTTAGGATACAGTGGGGAAAAACAAACAATGACAAGCACTGCACAGCAACCGAAGCTCATTGAGATAACTTTTTAAGAACTGTTTCATTTCAGTCTGATCCACACTGCAGCTAACCCAGGAGCACTTCCCGTGGCAGAAACACCCTTTGTTACCTCTAGCACCATGAATATTTTCTTGGATGTCTCTATCACGTGGTACAGCTGGCAAATATGCTGGTGGCTCAAGTTCTTCATGGCATCAATTTCTACTTTCACACGGGGCAAGTCGTCCTGAGAGACAAAAGCAGCAAGGGGTGAAAGTGGCAGCCACTTGGACAGCCTGTACATCAGTGTCAGCACCAGCCTGCTGGGGAACCCAAAACTTCACACCAGCCACACAACCCACCTCCTCAAATTACACCCAGCAACAGCTCTGCCCTTACTCCCCTACAATTCTGGCACACTGGTGAGCTAGACCAAGGGGGACAGATGTCAAGTAGTTAAGTATTGTCATCAGCATTCTGTTGGAATTACTCATTATTATATGTTTATTTTACAACCAGAGAATGCTGCCCTCTCCCCATGAGAGAACAAGATTTGTGGTCTTCTGTTAAAACTCTGTCAAGTCTGCAGCATCCATTAACAGCCAGCAGGACAAGCAGGCAGCATTGTGTTATGTCACACCCCTCTGTTTTTATGAGCACCAGAAGAGCAGCAGAAGACACTACCAACTTTAAAGTATCTTTAGGCTTACCCCTAGAGCAAGTTTGTCCATGATTTTTACTGCAACTTTTTCACCAGTGAGAAGATGCCGGGCACGTTTTACCTTTGCAAACCCTCCTAGGATTCAGAAGAGACAAGTTTAAAGATCAGCATGGTGATATGCTCTCCTGCCTGGAGCCTGAGGGTTGCTCTGGACAACGCAGCATACACAGTGTGCAGTGTCTGCATTACAGGCAGAGACCAGTGCTGCAAAATTCCAATTACATTTTCAGAGTTCTGCCCCCAACATACAGCCTTGAAATCATGCTGAAAGGGACATTTACACACCATGCAGCCCAAGCCCCTGCCATGGGCAGGGCCCCCTCCCACAGCCCAGGGGGCTCCCAGCCCCATCCAACCTTCAACACTGCCAGGGATGGGGCAGCCACAGCTTCTGGGGGCAACCTGGGGCTCAGCACCCTCACCCCAAAGGATTTCTCCTCTCCATCTCCCCCCTTCCAGCTCCAAACCCTTCCCCCTCCAGGCTCCCATCCCTCCAGGCCCTTGTCCCCAGTCCCTCCCCAGCTTTCCTGGAGCCCCTTCAGGCACTGGAAGGTGCTCTAAGGTCTCCCTGTCCTGGTTTGGGCCAGGATAAAGGTGATTTTCTGGTTTGTACTTTTGCTTTCAGCTCAGTCTCTTGTCAGGAGCTGCACTTGCTGAAATGAACAGCAAGTTTCTCAGACAGTGTCTGCTCCTGGGACTGATCCCACTGNCAGCTTCCATCCAGTCCCTCTGCTCCTATCCCATCCCTCAGGAGCAGGGGCTGTTTCCCTCCTCCCTCCAACCTCCCTTGAGGCAGCTGCAGAGAGCCATAAGGTCTCCTCTCACCTCCTCTTCTCCAGACCAAACACCCCCAGCTCCTCAGCCCCTCACAGGATTTGTGCTCCAGGCCCTCAATGAGCTTTGTTGCCCTTCTCTGGACACTCTCCAGCATTTCTCTCTCCCTCCTGTAGTGAGGTGCCCAGAACTGGACACAGTGCTCAAGATGTGGCCTCACCAGAGCTGAGTACAGAGGGATGATCACTTCCCTGTTCCTGCTGGTTCTCCAGGCTGAACACCCCCAACTCTCTCCCCCTGGGCTCCAGAGCTGCTCCAGCCCTCCCAGCAGCTCCGGGGCCTCCTCCGGACACGACCTAAAGATTCTGCATTTACACCTAGGGAATCCTCAGACAGATCCTGAGGTGGTTGTTCACCTCCGGTGCCTCCCTCCGCTGGCACTCTCAGCCCCAGCCTACCTGTCCCAATCGTTTCGTGCAGCTCGTAGTACTTGAGGATCTCCTCATAGTCACCTGCAGCCATCCTGCGAGCCGCAGGGCTCCCGCAAAGTCACCTCAGCACCTGCAAGGAGAAAGCGTTCCCAGTGTCGATGTCTGAGCAGTGGGAGCAGACAAGGAACCCCCAGCAGCTCCGAACGGGGCTGGGAGTTGAGCCGGTGCCGCACATCGAGCACAGAATTCAGCGGAGCGGTCACCGCCAGCGCCTCGGCAGGACGCGGGCACAAAGCGCTGGGATCGTGCGGGAACCCTGACTGAGACTCAGCCGAGAGAGGACCCAGGGACGGAGGAGGAGACACCTCGACCCCCGGGGTCCCGGGCAGAGACCGCCCAGTCCCTGTCCGGGACCGGGGGAGCGGATTCCGGAGCGCAGCGCTCACCGCGGGCGGGCACCGCCGCGGCCGTTACCGCTCAAATCTCCCGGACCGGCAGTCCCCGCGCCCAATCACTGCCTGAGCGGGGCCGGTGCATGGCGGGAGGGAGGGAAAGAGGCTCCGCAGGGGGTCTGGCGTAAGGAGGTGAGGCGCTGCGCTGCCGTCTCCCTGCTCNAGGCTGGCGGGGAGGTGGTGGGGCCTCATCCCTGGACATGTCCGAGCAACCTGATCTAGTGAGAGTGTCCCTGCTTGCTGCAGGGGGGTGGCATGGATGACCCTGAGAGGGCCCTTCCCACCCGAACTGTTCTGTGATTCTGTGTTAAGGAAGGGGGCAGAAATGTTGGGTTTTCCCCCTGAGGCTGAGATGGATGATATGTCTCGGCCGTGGATGGGCATTCCTCTGGCAGGTCTGTCACCTGTACCCAGCAGCTCAGCCTAAAGTCATGGGCAAAAAGAGGGGAAAAAAATCAATAAATGGTGGATTATTTCTGTAAAGTGCCTCTCCTTTGGAATCATCCCAGACAGACTAAATCTTTCCTGAATAAGAAAGACCTCCCATTTCCAAGAGTTCGAATTATACCTTGGATTTAACAAAAATACAAAAACAAACACACACACACACACACAAAAAAAAAAAAATATATATATATATATGTCACAGAAGGTTAAAAGAGACCATCAAGATCATCTGGTCCAGGCTATCAGGGAGAGAGCATGGGCCATTCGGATGGGGCAAGACAAGCAGTGGTTTATGTCCATGGAGATGTCTCCTCAGTGGGGTCATAGAACACAGAATATGAATCAGACTCTGCTGGGTTGGAAGGGACCCATCAAGTCCAACTCCTGTCCCTGTGTCTGTGGGCACCCCCAGGATCACACCATCTGCCTGAGAGTTTCATCCAAATGCATCTTCAGCTCAGGCAGGTTTGGTGCTGTGACCACTGCCCTGGGGAGCTTCTTCCATCGCTCAGCTGCCCTCTGGGTGCCAAAGCTTTTTCTGATGTGTAACCTAAACCTCCCCTGATTCCTCTTCCTGCCGTTTCCCTGAGTCCTGTCCTGAGTCACAGGAGTGGAGAGATGAGTCCCAGTGCCCTCTCTTCCCCTCATGAGGAAGCCACAGACTGCAGTGAGGTCAGTCCTCAGCCTCCCTTTCTGCAGACTGAACAATCCAAGTGACCTCAGGCCCCCTCAGAAATCATCCCTTCCAGAGCCTTCAGCATCCTTTGGACACTCCCCAACATCTTGCTGTCTTCTCTTTACTGTGGTGCCCAAAAGTGCACACAGACCTCAAGGTGAGGCCATACCAGTGCAGACTGGGACAGTCCCCTCCCTGGACTGGTGATGCTGTGCTTGATGCACCCCAGGACGTGGTTGTCCCTCCTGGGTACCAGGACACACTACATGTCCAGTTTGCCATCATCCAGGACCCCCAGGTCCCTCTCTGCTGTGGCTCTCCAGACACTGTCCCCCCAGTCTGCATTTGCCACCAGGGCTGCCCCATCCGAGGTGCAGAATGCAGCCAACTGGGTGGGTTACCCCATCATAAAAGGAAATTAACTGACAAGCAGAACTTTCCCCTCATGAAGCTGTGATGCTGTGACCAATGGCTGCGTTGTCTTCCAGGTGTTTTTCAGTACCTCTCAGAGTAATCTTTTGCATCATTTTACCAGGCACTGGAGTTAGACTGACTGGCCTGTAGTCTCCAGGGTCCTCCTTCTTGCCTTTCTTAAATATTGGTACAGCATCAGCAGCTCCCAGCCAACTGGGATTGCTCTGGATTGCCAGGATATCCCAGAAATAGTGGAGAGAGGCCTAGTGATGACATCAGCTACTCTGAGGATTTTGGGGTAAATCCCATCAGACCCCATGGACCTGCAGGGGTCAGACTGTGGCAGCAGATCCTGTACAAGCTCAGGGTCAGCTAAGGGTTGATCCTCCCTTGATCTACCATTGCTGTTGAAGACAGAGGCAAAGATTAAATACCTCTGCTTTGTCTGTATCCCTGTTGGCGAGGTGACCATCCTTATCCTCTAAGGTGCTGATGTTGCTTCTACACTGCCTTTTGCCATTAATGCACTTGAAAAAACTCTTTTTATTGTCACCTACAGTTCTGGCCACATTCATCTCCAGATGAGTTTTGACTGCTTGAATTTTCTCCCTGCAGTAGTTATCAGTGTCTCTGTATTCTTCCCATGTCTCCTGACCTAACTGCCACTGGGCATACACCTTCCTTTTTTGCCTGATCTGAAGGAGCAGCCCCCTGTTCAGCCAAGCTTGTTTTCTACCTTGTCTGCTTGACTTCCAGCATTTTGGGATTGGGGTGTCGTCTCCTGTTCTGCATCATCCAATTAACATTTCATAGGATCACAGAACACCAGGCTGGATGGACCTCAAGGATCACCTGGTCCAGGTTTCCCTGGAAAAGCACAGTCTAGACATCTTGGCCCAGCATCAGCACTCTGTCCATTTGGATCCTGAAAATCTCCAGTGTTGGGATATCCACTGCTCTCCTGGGGGGATTATTCCCATGGCTGATGGTTCTCAGGGTGCAAAACTCTCCTCTGGTGTCCAGTGGGAATCTCCCCAGGATTCACTTGTGCCCCTCACCCCTCATCTGCTCTTTGTGACCCCCTGTGAAGAGGCAGTCCCCATCTGCTTTGCAGCTGCTCCTCAGGTGCTGGACCATGGTGAGGAGCTCTTCTCTGAGCATTCTTTTCTCCTTCTCTTTTTCTGAACAAACCAAAATCATCCTGTCCTCCTATGGCTTTCCTTGCATCCTGATGGATGCAGTCACCCATCAGGGCCCAAGGCAAGCACCAACCACCACCCACAGGTAGATTATGCCCAACCAATTCCCAAACAAATCCTGGCTATCCTCCCTGGATCCCTTTTAATTGCTGTGCATGGCATAATGATGGCATAAAAACCACCTTTGGTCACCTGCTTGGTTGTGTCCCTTCCCAGCCTCTGGTGCACCCCTCCACCACAGAGCTGCAGACATTTCTCAGCAAGAGCCAAGACATCAGCAGTTGCTTGGCCAGGTGTTTCCATCTGTCCTTACAGCCAAGGGAAGGGATTTAGGGTGGCAGAGACTGGCTGGAAAGGTGAATGCCTGGCTGTCTGGCTGCTGCCAGACTCAAGGTTCTGGCTCCTCTGACCATGGCCCTCCCTTTGAGAAGCTGGGACTGTAGGAAGCTGGTATGACTCACATGAGCAAGTGGGGCAAAGAGTTTTTCACCAAAAAGCTGTCCAGATTTTAAAAGGAGAGCTCTAAATTAGATTTAGCAGGGGAAGGGGATGGAGCTTGGAGCAAGAGAGAAGAGCCAGGGCCTGCTGTTGTGTTAGGAGCCAGCAGGGAAACACCTGTGAAATATCTCAGAGAAATTAGGGCATGTTCCTCCAAAAATGTGATGGGGTCAACAGCCCAGCAGAAATGCAAACAGGAGGAGGTGGTGCAGACACCATCTAATAACTGTTGCTGAGATGTGGTGGGACAAATCCCAGGACTGGAACACTGCCATCAGTGGTTATAAACCATTCAGAGGGACCCTCAGGAGGGAGGATTGCCCTCTGTGTAACAAACCTGGCAGACCAGAGCTGCCTTTGGAAGACAGCTGTGAACAGGCTGACAGCTTGTGGGTAAAAAATAGGGGCCAGGACAACTGGAAACCTCCAGGCTGGTGTTCAGGCAGCATGCTGACAGAGCCTTCTTACTTCAGCTGTGGGAATCACCACACTTGCAGGCATTTCTCCTGATGGAGAACTCCAGTCTCCTAACAGCAAGCTGTAAGCAGTCCAGGAGACTCTGGGAGAGCATTAAGGACAATTTCTTAATCCATGTGATAGCCCAACTGGAGGGGAAGCATTACTGGACCTGTTGTTCACCAGCACAGGTGAACTAATTAAAGATTAGGTGCAGTGATCATGGACATGGAATACACAGTCTTGAGGGTTATGGGCCAGGTTATGCTGAATTTTAGGAAAGGAAATTTCCAGTTGTTAATGGAATTGGTGGATGGGACCACCAGGGAGCTTGCCCTCAGGGATAAAGGAGTTGAAGAAGGCTGGCAGCCCCTTAAGGACATTCCTCTTTAATGACATTCTCTTGGAGCACAGGAGCTCTTGACTGTGAGAAGCAAGGAAGGCAGGAAAGCAGCATGGTCCAGGGAGGAACTCCTGGTCCAACTCAAGGAGAAAAAATGTACAGGCTCTGGAACCAGGGAGAAGCATCCTGGGAAGAATAACAGGATGCTGCCCAGATGTGTGGGGATGGAAGGCACAGGTGGAGCCATGTCCCTCAGCACCACATCTCCAGGGATCTGAAACCAAACTCCTCCAGGAACGGGGACTCTGTGGGGGCAGCCAGAGGGGGAGTCATGCTGGGGACACAGCCTGGGTGCTGGAAGGATGTGCTGGTACCAGCTGGGGCTGGCAAAGCCCATGGCTGTTCATCACTGCAGCTGTCTTCTCCTTTGATGGACAAGACAAAAAGAAGAGAAAAATAAGTAAAAAAACAAAAAAAAAGCTGGAGGAAGAGTCTTGTTTGAGTTGGTTTGAACCGAAAGAGGCGCCTGGTGGGGGTTTGGTTCAGGAGATGGTTCCATCTTCATCTTAAGGGCCAATGTTTATTGGGGTGGTGCTTGTACCCACTGGGCTCCAATGCCTCTGGAGGAGGAGGCCAGGTTTGGTCTGGATTTTGAGCACCAAGCTTTGAGGTTCAGTCAGTTCATTCACACTGGAAATGTGGTGTTTCTGCTGCTCTGCTCCAGCCTGACAGCCAGCAGATACACCCCCTGATGGGCACTGGGGAGAGGTCGTGGCACAGGGAGTCCAGGACTGCAGAGGAAGTTACTGATCATAGAATCAATTGTTTTGGGGAAAAAAACTTTAAGACCATGGAGTCCAACCCTTCCCCCATCACTGCCCAGGCCAGCACCACCCCCTGTCCCTCAGCACCACATCTCCAGGGGCTGAAACCCCTCCAGGGATGATGGGGACTCCAGCCCTGCCCTGGGCAGCCTGGGCCAGGCCCTGACAACCCTTTCCAGGCATTGAGAAATTGTTCCCCAGCTCCAACCTCAACCTCCCCTGGCACAACTTGAGGCCCTTCCTCTTGTCCCATCCCTTGTTCCTGGGGAGCAGAGCCCGACCCCCCCTGGCTCCAACCTCCTCTCAGGGGGTTCCAGAGAGCCAGAAGGTCTCCCCTCAGCCTCCTCTGCTCCAGGATCAGCACCCCAGGGCCCTCAGCCCCTCCTGGGCAGAGCTGAGCTCCAGACCCTTCCCCAGCTCCAGACACACTCCAGCACTGATGTCCCCAAGTGGGGTCTGTCACCCAGTGTCCATGACCCAACACGGGGACTGGAGACCCTTGGCTTCACTTCCAGCCCAGGTGCAGAAGGGGGAGCAGGGGGTGTTCCACAGGGTGAGCTCAGCTCCAGCTCCTTCCCTGCACAGAAACGTGAGAATTTGCTCTGTTTCTCCAGGTGCTGTGTCACTTCCTGCAGGACAGGTGAGCTCTGCTCAGTGATGGTGCCCAAGGGGTGGGGGTGGTTTGTTCACAACCCCATAGCCCAGGGGGTGGGTGGCTCAGTATCCTGGTGGAATATGGGTTTTCTGCTGAGATGCTAACAATCCAGTCCCATCAGACAGTGCCTCCCCCGTCCTGCTCAGGGCTATCACCACCAGGTCCTGGGCAGCCCTCCCTGCCCTCCCACTGCTCCCATCTCCCGTAGGCTTCTGTCTCAAGGTCCCTGTTGCCTGCTCGGGAGGTGTTTTTTATCAAGTTCTTATCGTTTCACTGGTAGGTCAGCTCTGTTTTTATTCCCCCTGTACCTTTTGTTCTCTTTCCCGCCATCCTTTTTTTTTTTTTTTTTTTTTTTTTTTCCCCAAAAAAAAATATATTTTTTCCTCATCTCAACGGGTCAGTTTCCCACCCCCAGAGGCGGGGAAGCCCTTCCCCATCCCGGGAGCACTGCGGGGTTTGTAGTGCCCGTACACCCACCTCCCCCCTTCACTTTCGGNTGTATAAGAGACAGACCCTGACAAGCTTTGGGGAGCACCCCGAGTTGTTTTCTGAATGTGAAAGCAACAGGACGAGGGGGAATGGTCTGAAGCTGGAAGAGGGGAGATTGAGGCTGGAGATGAGGAAGAAATCCTTTGGGGTGAGGGTGCTGAGCCCCAGGTTGCCCCCAGAAGCTGTGGCTGCCCCATCCCTGGCAGTGCTGAAGGTTGGATGGGGCTGGGAGCACCCTGGGCTGTGGGAGGGGGCCCTGGATTGTCCAGTTGGGACTGGATGAGCTTTAAGGTCCCCTCCAACCCAAGCCATTCCATGATTCCTTACTAATTAAGTCGAGGAGCATTAATTATGGTTGCCTCATCCCTGGAAGCTTTCATGGACACCTTGGATGGGGCTTGGAGCCCCCTGGGCTGTGGGAGGGGTCCCTGCCCATGGTGTCAGGGGGTTGGAACTAAATGATCCTTAAAGTCCCTTCCAACCCAGGGCAGCCTGGGGTTCCATGAGATGACTCTGTGTGTAGACATCAGGGGTGTGGGCAGAGAGGATGTGCAGAAGGTGTGTGAGCCTGTTCCTCCTCCCTGCAGGGTGCTGGCAGCCACACAGTTTGAGCCCACGGCCGCCCGCATGGCCTTCCCCTGCTTCGACGAGCCAGCCTTCAAAGCCAGGTTTTCCATCAAAATCAGGAGGGACAACAAGCACCTTGCACTCTCCAACATGCCAGTTGTAGGTGGTGACTCCTAACGTTTAACACTGATGGTCTTTGAAGCAAAAAACAAGAAGGTGAAAGCAGGACAGGGTGTCCAGGCAGCTGCTGTGGGTGGGAATGGTGATAGGAACATGATCTCTGTCGTGTTCTGTGGTGCCACTGCTGCCAGTCCTGGGACAAAATTAAATAGGCATGAAGAAAGTCCTGCACTGTGTGGTTCCTGCCCCTCAGCAGGACTGGAGAGTGATCAGCACAGTCATCTCTGCCATGTTGATTTTACTCACAAAATGCTTTCCATCGTGGTCTTGGATGTCAAGATCCAATGAAACACAAGTTAACAAACACACTGCTTATGTGCACAAACTTAATTGTCATATAAGCAGGACCTTCTCAGTAAAAAATACACTGACTTGCAAAAAAACCCAACCACCTCAGAGTGAAAGTGTAGGTGTAACAGTTACAAATATTGTGATTATAAATACATATGCATAAATGTATGATCTACATATAATATACATAAACACATATACACATTGTGATTATAAATACATATATGGGGTTAACTGTGTTTTCTGTATTTGTTTTTACACTTCAGGTGGAAGAAACTCTTCCTAATTTCTTTTGCACTCTCAGTTGTTTGTTTGCAAAGAAACTAACTCTTATAAATGAGGGAAATTAGGCAAACCTCCCCCCCCAGGTACCTTTCAAAAATGAAACATTTTGGAAGCTGGTATGAAAAAAATAAATTCCTTTGTAGGGAAAAGGTTAAAACCAATAATTAGTGGGTGCCAGGTTCCTAAACACATCCCAGGTCTAAGCTAGTTAGCTAAGGCTCTGTACTGGCAGCAGGAGAGTTGTTTTAGTCTCAACTAGTTATCTGTGCTAACAGAGACATGGGATGGAGGGGGTGGTTCCTCTTGTGTGCAACAGCAGCTGCTGCTATCTATAATATGACTATTCCCAGTCAGAGGAAGCTGTGTGAGATTAATTCAGTCCCTGTGCTGGCAGGACAACTAAGCAGTGAGCAATATTTTCATTTTCCTACCTTTACCCCTGCAGCATTAAGTATCTCTGCCCCTGTAGGTACATGTGGGTTTGTTCTCCTTGCAGGGGGCAGTGGGCATGGGGGTGACTTCTTTCCAGGGCACCTTTGAAGCTGAATGTAGTATCTTCAAACTGTAATGTGGTGTACTGAAAATGCTCTGTGGTGTCTCCCAAATGTACCTTTCAGCTGGGGAGACAGGTGCCAAGGTGCTCAGAAGTGGTGCTGCTGGGTGATGAGCTGTGCTTGGTTTTTTCAGGTGAAGTCTGTGCATATAACTCCCTGCCTTGTCGAGGACCATTTTGACACCACTGTCAAGATGAGTACATACCTTGTGGCCTTTATAATTTCAGATTTTAAATCCATCAGCAAAACAACCCGTCGTGGAGTTAAGGTAACTCAGTCTGTCTGGGGCCATAGTGGTTTGCATCTCAGTTACATCACTGGGTTTGTGTATCTCAGTCTTTTATAGGGGTGAAAGGTGAGAAATACAAATTGGTTTCTAGTTGGATGATTAGTTTGCATTCTGAGCTTTATTACTCTGAAAAGTTTTTAGCAACAGGTTTTCCATGTTGTTTCCTGTAAGATTACATAATTAAAGGCAAATGAAATACACTTTTCATAGGGGTTTGTCACCAAGTATCATCAGTTGAATAGCTCACATGGTAGGACTAGAGATGGCAGAGGTCTTTGCAGGGACACAGCAGTTCTGCTGGGTGAATTTTAAAGCTCCTTTCCTCGTTCTGGTAATGTGCTCCTGCAGATGCTGTAGTCACCCTGGTGTGGGAGTGTTGGTGTGTGCTCTGGGTTCCCTGTTTGTGGCCATCCCAGGTGCTGGGGAGGGACTGCTGAGAGCTTTTGGTGGTGCTGGTACTGACGTGCTGCCCACCCCTCTGCTGCAGGTTTCTGTCTACACAGTGCCAGAGAGGATCCACCAGGCTGACTATGCCCTGGATGCTGCTGTCAGACTGCTGGAATTCTATGAGGACTACTTCAGCATCCCATACCCTCTGCCTAAACAAGGCAAGTGTTCAGCCACACAGGGAGTGCTTCAGGACAGGGCTGGGCAGAGGGGTGCAATGGCACTGGGTCAGAGTGCTGGGACAGACTGGGACAAGCTGGGCTGACAGGCTGCTGAACTGGGTGCTCTGCAGAATTTTAGGACAGACTGAAAATTTTTGTCTTCTGTGTAGAACTTCTTTTTTCAAGAATGCTTTTGCAATTCCTTTTAAAAGAGACCCCAGAAGTATGTGTGATACGTGTGGGACTGGGAGGAGCAGGTGAGTGAGTTCTTTGTTGAGTGAAATGTTACTAACACCACTTCAATGTGTTGTCATTTTTAAATTTTTTTTCTAGATTTAGCAGCTCTTCCTGATTTTCAGTCTGGTGCAATGGAGAACTGGGGACTGACCACATACCGGGAGTCAGCATTGCTGTATGACCCTGAGAAGTCCTCAGCATCTTCTAAACTGTGGATCACAAAGGCAATAGCCCATGAGCTGGCTCATCAGGTGAGGTCTGGGGCACAGCAAGGACTGAGGGGGCCTGCAGAGGGGTTGGGTCAGAGGAACAGAGACTTCTGGAAAGGTTTATGGTGTCACATGTGGCTCTCTTGCCAAACGTGGCCTCTTGGACCATTCTTGGAAGCCAGTGGTTCAGCATTTTACCCTTATAATGAGAAAAACAGTGGATTTTCACAGAAAAAAAAAGTTCCTTAGAGCTCAATGGCATCATATAAATACAGCTGCATGCAGGTCAGCAGCAGCTTTTGTGATAAACTGTGCATTTAATTTCAGAAGCTCTAAATTATTTTTTTTTCCATTTTTCCCCAGTGGTTTGGCAACCTGGTTACCATGGAGTGGTGGGATGATCTGTGGTTAAATGAAGGGTTTGCAAAGTTCATGGAGTTTGTGTCAGTCAACGTTACCCATCCAGAACTGAGAGTTGTAAGCAGCAGTTACTGTATTTTTATCCTGTTACTAAATCCATTAATAACCCAGGATAAAGATCAAGTGGATTTGTGCTGTGAATTGCTTTCACATTTCTATTTGAGTGGATTATCTGATGATGGAGAGGATTATCTGATGTTGATCTGAAGGGTAGGAATGCTGATTTAATTGTGTTTTGAGGAACTGATGATGGAAGTTAATTATTGCTGTGAAAGTGTAGTCTTTTCTAAAGAGACATTTAGACTTCCAAAAATGAAAATAAATTATTTTATCTTATTTCCTCAATTAGGATCAGACTCAGAAACATTAAAATTCTCCAGTTAGCTTTAACTGAAGTCCAGTATATGAAATTTTCTACTAAAATGAGATGAACAATGCATCTAGGCAGATTTTTGCCATAGCACCAGAGTGGAATGTTACACGGGAAATTAGATTTTTAAAATTTTTTTGGTTTTAGTTTGCTTTATGGCTACTGACCTCTCTGTCATCAAACTCCTGGAATATGCAGGTGTCTTTTTGGAGTTATTTTTAAGCCTCAGAAGCTCAGCTATTTAGAACCATAGAATCACAGGCTAGTTTGGATTGGAAGGAACCTTTAGGGGTCATCTAGTCCAAGCCCCTGCCATGGGCAGGGACATCTTCAACCAGATCAGCTAATGAGGTTAATTTAGATAGAACTCAGTGGGCTGTCTGTTTCAGTGTTTTGGGGGATTTTATTCTCTGTAATAAAGAGATATGTTTTTCTTTCTTTGTGTGATGTAGAGGTCATGTGGAACAGGCAGGAAAGTGAACAAATAGGGATTGTTGTGGTCACTGAATTTAGCAGTAATATTGAGTTTTGCCTCCTGTTAGGAAGACCATTTCTTAAGGAGATGTTTTGATGCCATGGTAGTGGATTCTTTAAGTTCATCACATCCCATATCTACTCCTGTGGAAGACCCAGCTCAAATTCTAGAAATATTTGATGATATTTCTTATGAGAAGGTAAAATACATAAATGCTACTGATTCCAGTGGTACTGCCTGTGCTGAGCAGTAATGTTTGTCTGATTTCACCCCAAAGGAGAAGAGGTCCCTGACACATGGTGTTAATGGCTTTGTGAATTACTGAATAATTCCTTGTCCAAAGCACCTGGGTGGGCTCAAGTGGCAATGTCCCTTTCCATTTCCAAAAGGGAGACATTTACTCCTTCTATGTGTTATGTATCAATTTGGGCCTTAAAACATCTTTTGTGTTCTTAACCCAAGGAGCATCTTCACTGGAGTGTTGTCTGGTGCTGGCTTGTATAATAATTAAAAAAATAATAACATAAGCTACTCAATCAGAGATATTTTTTAAAAGTAATGATCATGAAAGATCAAAGTGCTGTTTCAATGTATCTATATATCTCTCTATATAACCCAGTTATTTTTTTAATCAGAGAGACATACAGAAGTGAACTCTTATGAAGATCAGTCAGATTTTTCTGAAACAAGCATCTTGCCAGCCAGGGAGTGGTTTTGTAAACACTTTGTCACCCTTTATATTTTTTTTTTTTTCCCCAGGGATCTTGTGTATTAAACATGCTGAGGGACTACCTGACTACTGATGTGTTTAAAGCTGGGCTTGTGCAATACCTGCATTTTTTTTTTTTTTTTTTTTTTTTTTCAGATTTCATACCTCCTCATGAGCAGTGTGCATCTCTGATGTACTGCCAGAGGCTGTGACCAGTCCTTACAATAAAGGCATCACAGAGAGATGCCCAGTTTTTTACTTTCTCCCCTTTCAGATTTGCCCTACTGAGAAAAGTGAACTGCAAAGTGATGGTTTTTGCAGAAGCAGCCAACAGCCATCTTCCAATGGGGTAAGCATCAGTTTTTCACCCATCTGTATGTGGGAGTGGTGGACATCTGTCTGTGCCTCTCACACCCTGATGTCTTTTTTTTTAACTCTTGCTGACAACCAGCACTGGACCCAAGGAGAGGCTCTGGATGTGAGGGCAATGATGGACACGTGGACCCTGCAGAGAGGATTTCCCCTGGTAACAGTGACAGTGAGGGGGAAAAACATCCACCTGCAGCAGGAGCACTACAGGAGGGGAGCAGATGCTCCTTCATCCACAGGGTAAGCAGAATGGGGTATCCCAAACAAGCTGCTTGTGGAATGCTCCCCAGTCTGTGTGGCTGTGATCTCAGGAGATGTAGAATCACAGCATGGTGCCAGGGGCTGGGAGGGAGCTCTGGAGATCCCCCAGTCCAACCCCCCTGGCAGATGAGGATCCCCCAGGGCAGTCACACAGAACACATCCAGAGGGTTGGAAAGGCTCCAGAGAAGGAGACTCCACAACCTCCCTGGGCAGCCTGGGCCAGGGCTCCCTCAGCCTCACAGCCAAGAAGTTTCTCCTCATCTTGAGGTGGAATTTCCAATGGCTTCAACCCCTGATCCCTTGTCCTGTTCCTGGGCACCACTGGAAAGAGATTGTCCCCTTCCTCTTGCCCCCCAGCCCTCAGATATAAACATTCATAAGATCCCCTCTCAGCCTTCTCTTCTCCAGGATGAACAGCCCCAGGGCTCTCACTCTTTCTTCCCAGCAGAGATGCTCAAGTCCCTTGTAGCTCTCCATGGGGCTCTCTCCAGTAGATCTCTGTCTCTCTGGAACTGGATGATCCCCAAACTGGACCCAGTATTGCAGCTGTGGCCTCCCCAGGGCAGAGCAGAGGGGGAGGAGAACCCCCCTGGTTCTGCTGGACACACTTTTCCTGATGCCCCCCAGGATCCCCTTGTCCCTCTTGGCCACCAGGACACACTGCTGTCCCAGGGAGAATTTACTGTCCATTAAGAATCCAAGGTTTTTCTCCATGGAGCTGCTTTCCAGCAGGATGTCCCCTCATCTGTACTGCTGCCTGTTCCTCCATTCATGTTCTTGTTTTACAACAGGAACTTGTGGCACATCCCTCTGACCTACATCACCAGTAAATCTGGCACTGTTCAGAGATTTCTGATGACAACTAAAGCAGGTAATTTCTTTGAATAACAGGTGATTAACTTGCTCAGGGTTTGTTTTGCAAGCCTTCCAGTTTTGCAAGTTTTTTTTCTTAAATGGGGAACTGGAACGACTGGTACCTGAGTAGCAGATTTTTGACAGCTCAATAATATTGCTGTAACAATCCCTTAATATATTCAGAAACTGTGTTACTGTGTTCTGTAAACCACTGGAATGAGAGTAGAAGTATTGTTTGGTATAGCACTAGGATGTGTTAGCATCAAAAAAGGAGTTACCTTTTTGTTTCCAGATGTCATGATCCTTCCTGGAAAGGTGAACTGGATTAAATTCAATGTGGACATGAGTGGGTATTACATCATGCACTATGAAGATGATGGGTGGGACCGCCTCATCAGCCTTCTGAGGAAGAACCACACAGTAATTAGCAGCAATGACAGAGCAAGCCTCATTAACAACATATTCCAGCTTGTGAGGTAAGTACAGCTCTGGAAAAAACCACAAACTGCTGAGGGGGAAGAGCTGATCATGTGTGCAGTTTTCATGAGGGCAGCTGAGCAGACCAGGAGGATGTTCTTTTCTTGCTTACAGCAACATAAACTCAGTGTTTCTCTCTGCTGCAGTGGATTTTTCCAAGCCTAATTAGTGAAAAATGTCATGTTTGATCAAGACAATGAAGGGTGACACTGCGAAGTGATGGGTTGGGGTGATGACTTTGCACCAGATGGCAGCAGATGCTCAGGACCTCTGTGTGGGCAGCAACAGAAAGGTCTCAGTCTGAAAGAGGAGGGCTCAGACTGCTCAGCATGTTCAAGGAGTTGGGGAGGAACAGAAGGGACAAGGAGAGATGCAAGTGGGGCCCAGCAGAGTCCATTCTGTGATGGGCTGGAACTGCAGGGGAGGCAGATGAACAAGGACAAGTGGGAATCTGTGCAGGGTGCTGACCTGGAAAGGCAGCAGAAAAGAAGTTTTGCAGTGAAAAAGTGACCAGGGAGAGTGATAAAAGACATATTCCATTTTCTGTGCTTGCTCTGGGAAGAAACCACTGAGGTGTGTCCTGCCAGAAAGAGAGGACAGTTTGCCAAGTCAGGAGAAGACAGTGAAGAAGCAGCTGGGATTGTTGCTCTGAGGTTCACTGCAGGCCAAATCTCTCCATGTGGATCTGGAAAGGTGTTGCTGAAGGAACAGCCTTGGCTGTTGGGCTCCTTGGGCATCTCTGTGGTTTGTAGAGCAAAACTGGTAGTGCAGGGAGAGCAGGAGGGAGAGGACACAGTGCCTTGGGGTGAGAGATGGAGGGAAATGTCAGATGGAGGGAAATGTCAGTCTTCCTGAACCATTCTGGATTCCAAGATTTAATATTAGGTTTCACAGATGGCTAGGGGTTTCATAGCTTGTGTAGCTGTTCAGTCCCATTTCACTTCAAAAACTGAAGTTAAAAGGGGTTTGGAAGTATCTTTACTCTTTGCTGTCTGCAGAGATTCCTGGAAAAACTGTTTGGCTTGGGTTTTTCTTTGAAGTATGCCTTTTGTGATATTTATATCACTTAATGTCATTAGATATTTATATCATTAATATCCTTAGTTTAATGATATCTTTACCCCCTCTTTTCCACTTCCTTTAGAATAAAAAAATTGCCAGTTTCCAAAGCTTTGGATCTGACTTTGTATCTGAAACATGAGAGGCAGATGATGCCTGTGCAGCAAGGGATGAGCGAGCTGATTCCCATATACAGGATGATGGAGAGGAGGGAGGTGCATGGTGTGGAAAAAGAGCTACAGGTGACATTTTCCAGCACCAAGAACTTTCTAACTCTGCCTTGTGCCCCCTGCACGATGCACTTCAAAGCAGATCTGTGTTTCAGGAGTATTTAATCAGCCTGTTCAAGGATCTGGTTGATGAGCAGCCGTGGAGTGAGGAGGGCTCAGCGTCAGAGCGGCTGCTCAGGGACTCTCTGCTGCTCTTTGCCTGTCTGCACGGGTACCAGCCCTGCCTGGAGAGGGCCAGAGGCTTCTTCACAGAGTGGCAGAAATCCAACGGAACCTTCAGGTCTGTCCTCCAGCTGTTAGCTGCTTTTGCCAATGCTCCTTTTGTCTCCGTGAGATAATTTCTGAAAAGAGCTGAAACATCATTCCTCTCTGTGCCCTGAAGGTGAAACTCCTCAGGTTTGAACCTTGGGGCTTTAGCTGGAGTTTGGTGCTCATGGGTTGTTACAAACGTTCTGGAAAGTTAAAATAACATGTATTCCCTCACGTGTCTGGAGGCTGACTTATGCCAGTTGAAAAAAACAAGTGACATCTGTTCCTGAGCTTCACCCTATTTTTGCTCCTTGTCATGATGTAAGATCTCACTAAAACAACCCTCCAAAATGTCTCTGAAGTTCTTGTTCTGGGCAGGCAAAAGAAGACCATCCTGGGTTGTGGCCCTGAGAGAAATCTACAAAGATAAAGAAAAGAAAAACAAAAAAGAGGGGGAAAGAAAAGAAAAAAAAAAGAAAAGGAAAAAAAAATTATGAGTGTAGAGTTGGTGGGAGTCATTTCAAAAGTAGGAACAATACTGAGATACTTAACTGTTTCCCAGGCAGAGGGATCACTTTCTAATGCCCAGGAGCAACATTTTATGATGGATTGTCTGCTGTGGCAGTGATGTGCTTGTGTTCCTACACACATCCCTAAACACGAGGGGGAGAGTGACCTGGTGCTGTCTGTGTTGTAGGGTGCCAGCAGATGTGAAGGCAGCTGTGTATGCTGCTGGAGCACAGACACCTGAGGGGTGGGATTTCCTCCTCAGCAAGTACCAGCTCCACACCTTCAGTGCAGAGAAGGAGAAGATGGAGCTGGCCCTCAGCCTCAGCAGAAGTCAGGAGAAGCTGCAGTGGTGAGTGGTTACCCCACCTTGTGGGACTGTGCTGAACACTGAAAACAAGAAACACCATTATTCAGAGTCTCCTTTCATGGCTTTTGAGTTCCATGATGTGTAAAATGATTTACAGAGGCCATGCAGTGGCTGCACCTCCTCATGAGTTCTGTTCTGGTGCAGAATTTGCCGTAGCAAATGGGGACAAAATAGAAGCCAAGAGGTGTTGAGATAGATGATCTTTGGTTGGCAGACAATTCACTAGGTACATGTCTGCATCTCTCTTAAAAACTGGAGGTTTCCTTGAGCACCACTGAGGTTTTCAGCTCTTCCCTTCAGAGATTTGCCTCCTGTGCACCCAGTTCCTGCTGCCTGATGTGGGTGTCAGCAGGGACACTGCTCTGGCTGTGTGCAGGTGTCACACTCCAGCTGATCACTCTGCTACTCATTATTCTCTGCATGGTCATGCTGTTTGGACACCTGAGCTGTGAGCAGCACTTACAGGCCTGAACTTTCCACTGACTGTGTAGAACAAAACCTCCCTTAGGGAGGCAGGGGGAAGGCTCACATCTCTTTGGAAATTCTGAGCAGAAGTGAAATGTAGCCTGTGTTTTACCCTTACTGTTCAAAACAGCAGGGTCACCAAGTAACTGTAATTGTGACAGTAGGAGAAATGGGGAAGATGGATGTGGTTGAGGAGCATGTCATGAGAAGCTGGCAGTAACCCTGCAGAAATGATCTGTCAGCACCTCTAGAAATGTAAACTCTCAGTGGTACCAAATACAAAGGGGAAGAGTAATTTTCAGCTTTATCTACGGGTCTAAACAACTTCCATGTCTCTTATTCTCAGGCTGATGGATCAAGGTCTGGATGGTGATATCATAAGAACTCAGGATCTTCCACACATTGTTGTACTGGTGGCCAACAACCCTTCTGGACATCACCTAGCTTGGACCTTCTTAAAAGAAAACTGGGAGAAACTTGTAGAAAAGTAAGGAATATAAGTTGATTTGCTGCTCTCTCTATCCAAGTGTGTTTCAAAACTCTTACTGTCCACAAAAACATGTTTTCTGAGTATAGGTGGTTCTTTGTTGTTTGGTTTTTTTTGCCAGGTTTGGACTTGGTTCGAATTCCATTGCAAACATTGTCACTGGGGTGACCAGCTGCTACTCCACCAGGTCACAGCTTGCAGAGGTGAGGCACTCAGATCCTGCTTGTAAAAAAACAGCTGTAGTGCAACTGAAATGGGAATTTGGATTAAATCTTAACGTGGTGAAAGCACAACCAGCCCTGAGGCATCAGGGCAACATCCTGGGTTTTCCCTGCAGAGGGTGATGGCAGTGATGGGTTGGATCACTCAGGGAAGAGCACAAAGACAAGGAAGAAAATCTTTGTTTAAGCAGTGAGCTTGGAGGCAGACTGAGACTTTGCCAAAGCTTTCATGGCTTAGCAGGCTGTCCTAGTATTTTCTACCCACTCTGCAAAGTAGTGAGGAAGAAAAAGGAGAAAAAAAAAAGTTTCCATTGAGTGAACAGAAGAAAAGTGCTGAAGGACAGTAAGAAATACACCAGGAAACACACACCTCTCCATGTTCCTGGATATTGTGTATGATTTTGTCTTCTTTTTCCATACTCTCTGTCAGTGGTAAAAAAAATACAAATTGCCATTAAATGTGCACATTGACCAAGTCAATCTTCTTTTTCAGGTGCTGCTTCTGTTGCCAGTTTAAAGTTTTGTGTTGTGTTGGGTTTTTTTTAACACAGCCCTAAGTAATACAGCCCTACTTAATGTGAAGGGACATAGGGAGCATCTCTGTATTTCAAGCTTTGTTCTCAAATCCAGCAACTCCCTTCCTCATGCCCTGTATCTTCCTTGTATTTTGTGTGCTTGCATCTTGTATTGTGTTTGCAAAGGAAAATTACACAATATGTATACATTTAGACAGGATGTACAGTCTTTGCATCTTTTTTTTAAGTACCTGTCTGCCAGCTCCAGCCTGAGGTTAAGTTTCCACAATGAGCTTTTTGATCAGGACTGCCTCTTTTGGGGAAAAAAATGAGGAAAACGCTCCATCAGAATTCAGGGATTAGAAACAGCCTCCAGGGTTCCCATATGCTTCAAGAATTAGTCTTAATGGTTTTTTTACAGTATAATTTGCAAGGTAATCCTCTTTGGCTTGTAGGATACAGGCACTAGGAAATGGTTTTTTTTCAAAAAGTGTTCTTGGGAAAGGGGTGGGAGGGAAAAGGGGTGGAAGAACCAAGGTCATGTTCATAGATCACCTACTGGTCTGGTGTGCACCTGAGAGGCATTGCTGCCTCTTCATCAACTCTGCTTTCATGTTTGTTTTTCAACAGGTCAAGGAATTCTTCAGCTCTCTGGAGCAGAAGAGTAGAGGGCTTCGCTGTGTCCAGCAAGCTGTGGAGACCATTGAGCACAATTTAGAGTGGATGGACAGAAATCTGGAGGAAGTCAAAATGTGGCTGCGAAAAAGCCACCTGTAAATTAAGGCTTCTTGGTAATGTTTGTCAGAAATGACCAAAAAACACTGAAAAGCTGAGAAAACTCAGGGCTGGAGGGTCAGCTCCAAGAAGGGGCTGTGAAGCAACTGAATCACAGAATTGTTTGGAAAAGACCTTCAGCATCATCGAGTCCAACCATAACCTGTATCTACCAACTCTACCACGTCCCCCAGCACCACATCCCCAGGCTCTGAAACCCCTCCAGGGATGATGGGGACTCCAGCCCTGCCCTGGGCAGCCTGGGCCAGGCCCTGACAACCCTTTCCAGGCATTGAGAAATTGTTCCCCAGCTCCAACCTCAACCTCCCCTGGCACAACTTGAGGCCCTTCCTCTTGTCCCATCCCTTGTTCCTGGGGAGCAGAGCCCGACCCCCCCTGGCTCCAACCTCCTCTCAGGGGGTTGCAGAGAGCCAGAAGGTCTCCCCTCAGCCTCCTCTGCTCCAGGATCAACACCCCCAGGGCCCTCAGCCCCTCCTGGGCAGATTTGTGCCCTAAATGCTGCTCAGTCCTTTACTCCCTCAGGACCATCCCGAGCTGAGACCAAGAAGATTGTTCCATGGGCTGAGGTGTGGGAGCAGCTGGAGATCTGAGGTGCACTGTCCCAAGAGCAGCAGATCCAGGGGGACAGAACCAGGAGACAATTCCCACCTGCCAGTGGTGTCCCTGCTGCTCTTTCCTACGGAAGTTCAGGCAGCAGCTCTAATGCTGAAGTGTGCAGAAAGCCATTGCTCCATCTGCCCCCATCCTCATTTCATGCTTCCTGGATTGTTTTTACAGGGGTGCAGCTCAGATCAATCACATCACTGGCAGCTGTGCCAGATGTCCTGCAGCCTCACAGGAGGGGGGTGGCCGTGGTGCTGTGCAGGGGTGACACTGCTGCACCCCTGTCCCCTTCCTGCCACCCTCCCCTCCAAGCTCTGCTCAGCTCCTGCACTGGAAATATTCTTGTGCTTTTAGGTGACTCCTGGAAAGAAAAAACACAGGACCAAGAAAAAGAAAAAGAAAAAGAAAAAAAAAAAAAAAGAAAAAAGAAAAAGAAAAAGAAAAAAAAAAAAAAAGGAAAAAAAAAAAAAGAATTAATGAATTTTTGTACTTTAGCTGATGATCCATGAGTTTGTTTTAGGAGGAATTTTTGCTTTTAACTTCCCCTTTTTAGCCTAATTGAAATGCAGCTGCTGCCACAAGTGCTCTTTGCCCCCAAAAAGGAGAGGCACACTGACCTGCAGGGTAATGGTAACAACTGTAAGCTTGAAGGAGAGAAATTGTGAATATTGTGTGCTTGGCAGGGACAGCTGGGTGAGAAAGCCAAGTCAAAATCTTAGAGATGGGGATTTTTTGGTGGAGAGTTGGTTTATTTTGTGTTGTAATAGACAGTTCTGAACAGCCTTCTCCTTTTACCTGCACCAAACTTTTTTCTACTGAACTACTTTTTTTTTGAAGTAACTAATTACCACATGAATTAAATGCATTCAGTTCTTGACTTTCACGACCATGCTCTTGACATAAATCCACAGTGTTTATTTCCTCTGCAACCTCAGTTTCCTCACTGGAACACTGAAACAGCCACAGACTCTTAGCAGAGGTGAAGATGCACAATCTGCATGGAAAATGGATATTCTGGAAGTAACCATAAGCTTCTGACTGTGCCTTGCTTGCTCTTCCCTCAGCTACAAATTCTGCCTGCCCAAGAATCTGAGTTCTGCTCTGTTAGAGCTCAAAAAGGCTGAATCCTGCTTTTGAGGGGGAGAAGTTTTTTATAAAATACCATTTTCTTTCAGCCATATATCCTGTTTTACACAAGATGCTGTGCATGGGGCAGCTGGAAGCTGAGCAGGCCAAGCACTGTCTGTACATTTTCTGCTATTTCAGGGATTGCTGACTGTTGCTTGCTTTTTAATGTTTCCAGAACTGAAAAGGCAATTGGTTAAAAAAAAAATAAATTTTTTTGGCACGATGCTAGTTAAAATACTTCATTTATCTTATTTTGCACATTTGTTCCTTTTGCTGGTGTCAGCAGTAATTTGCATTCTTCTTTTTTCCCTGCTGTAAATGCTACACCTCCAGTTTCCCAACTCTGGGGAAAATGATGTTGTATTCCTGGTATGCCACAGCCCCTCTCTTGCTCTCCCCCCTTAATTGAGGGGCTTAGTTAATTAATTGGCTTAGTTAGCCATCCATGCCCTGGAGCCCTCTCTGCAGAACAAAGGGAGTGTCACAAGCAGGTGTGTCAGCATCACTCATCTCAGCACAACAGTTTTGTTGATCTGAGCTGTTTGAGCTGACACTAATAAACACTTTGTATTTTTGTGTGCTGCTCACAGAACCAGAAATGTCTCTGCTCAAGGGGTCAGGGGTGCTGGGCAGGGTGCTCAGCCTTCACCAGAACACCCCAGTTCTTCCATCACCCGGGAATGATTGTTGATCACTTGTGCACTGCACGTTTCAACAAGAATTATAACTGCAATTTCTCAGCAAAATTGTAGCTTTCTGGAAACCCTCACACTTACATCTTGATCCTTCAGCTGCTCCCCTACACACCAGCAGCCCACAGGTTAAATCTGGTCCCAGTTCACTGTGACAGAGCTTGGAAAAGCAAAGGGAGGGAGAAAAAACAACTCTGCATCGTGACCTCATGGCCTGGTTGAAGAGTTGCTGACAAGGGTTTTACAGATTGGGGTTTTTTAACACAATCTATTCAGGTTCAATATGCCAGTGTTTGGGTTTGGTTTCTTCATGTTTTTCTGTTGAAGATTACTGACTTTGTCTTTCAGTTCAGGTGAGAGGGGTGAGAAATGCAAAGGGAGGAGCATCAGAATGCGTTCTTAAAAACTTTTATTAGTGTGACACAGGTTCTCAGCACAGACTGCAAAGTACAGACAAAAAGTCTAAAATATCCCCAAATTAAGTCTCCAGGCTGTCTCTCTGCAAAGCTACAGGCTCGAGTCTGGCTGTGGTGTCAGTGTGCAGGCACTGGTACCACCTTCCTCTGCAAGCCAACAGTGAAGTGCAAGGTGTGCAGAAGGTGTTCTGCAGGTTCCAAAGGCAGAGGGGACACAGGGAGGAGGCACCTGGAAGACCTCAACCCCATCACCAGCAGACTCAGGAGAGGCACCTCCTCCTGCCTGGTCTCTCACAGAGCAGGTGAATGTCTGACATTGCTCCTGGAAGCATTTTCTGCCCTGGTCCTGCATTCCCTTCTGGAGCGCCAGGAACGGGACCAAGGACTACAAACAGTGCAAAATTTAATTTTTTTTTAAAGTCCCCCTGGTAGACCCAAACTCCTCCTCTTTGATCTCTGCTAAAGCTTTCCTCTTCCATGATGGGAATGGGTGTCATTGTTACACCAGGATTTGTATTTGTTCAGTCCAGGAGACTCCTGAAATTACGCAATAACAGCACAGACACGATTGGAAATTTTAAAAAAAAATCAAAAAACACTGAAATCCTCATCTGCTGTGTTCTCGTTGTTTTAACTAGACTTAAGGCAGCATCTAAAATACCTGTTTTGTTACTAGGTGTGGCTGAAGAAGCAGTTAACCCCCAGCTCCTCATTCAGCCACCACAGCTTACCTGTGGTTCCCACCAGGAGCAGGATGAGGCTGAGGGCAACCAAAGCTTATTACAGAATTCTCAATGCAGTCCCTGCAGTGTTAAATATGCTAGCACATACAAACTCTTCTTGAGATTTACAGGCACTATGTGGAGATTATGTGCAAAAGGCTGCAGAGGCTTTTTTGGTTTGCTTTTTTTTTTTTTGTTCTGTTTTGTTTGTGGGGTTTTTTTGGCTTTGCTATTCACTTATCAAGTATATTTTTTGCAAATATAAAGCATTCTTTCTCTCTGGAAACTGAAAAAATTTACAAAAGTCAAAATACGAGTATAATAAAATGAGTGGCTAGGGGAAGAAGAAAACACCTTAGTCTTACTATTAGGAAGAAAAAAGTAAATAAGAGAAAAGTCCAGCAATTATCACTGTGCAAAAACCACCCAGAATAGCCACGTGACTTTTGCTTCAGCTTCTGTTCTTCAGGAATCCAACAACAAACAGAAGAGGTTTTATACACTGCACCAAGATCCTGGCAAGGGGAAAGAAAAAATAATTACAGTGCTTAGGTTAATATAAAAAAAAAATAAATCACAAAATAAATCTAGGAACAATTTATCAGAAAGCAAAGTCTCTCTCTTTCACATGCCAGGATGCCCTCCAGTCTGAAGCACTTTCACCAGGCATCTAAGTAGTAACATGAGTGCTTCCATGTTACTGGTGATGATGATGAAGATACCAATTAATTAGTCTTACATTAAGGGTGTGATTAAGCTAAACACAAAGCAGCAGAGGAACATGTGCAGGGAGGAAGCTGCATTTTTGCAGTGGAACTGGCTCTACCTGCCAGCTCAGCTCTGGGGCTTTACATCTGCTCTGGATGCTGTTCCAAACGACCCTGGTGCAGAAACAATGGCACCAGCTGACCCTCCCAAAGACAGAAGGCTGCTGGAGATGTGCCTGGTCTTTGTCACACTGAAAATGCCTTTCTGGGGAAGCAGTCTGTCATGCTGAGGACTGAGTTACATGCACCTGAAGGAATTCAGCTACATGGAGTCATTCTGCACCAACCCTGTACCAGGGGGAAAAGGCCTTGTCTAGTCAGGGCTCACAGCACTGAAGTTCTGAGTGATTTTATCTCTAACAGTGTTTCTCACTGTGTCTTGCATCAGCTGAAAGACTGGCAACAAAATTAGGTTCAGCAGCAGCAGTGTGAGCTGCTTGGTGGTAAGTTCAGAGGACAAAGAACACTCACCTACTTTAATGTTTAGCTTGTTTTCTGCTTCTCAGATTTGCTGCTGGAGGACTGTCCCCTTGCCTAAACAGAAGCACAAGATGATAAGAAACTGAATGAAGCTGAAATCTGAAATAGAAGTGATAGACACTCATCAGTAGTCACAGTTCAGACATCATTATCTCCTCTGCTGGAAACAGACAGCTCACAGCAGCAGTGTGTGTCACTTCCACCAACACCCACTGAAGCTTCAGATGAAGAATTCTGGGGCTGACTTCTTCACATCCTAAATTCAGCATCCTTTCACCCATGCTAGTGATCCCATCACTACCCAGAGCATTAAAAAAATCCATCCTTCTGAGGAGGAGTCAAAGTTAAAGATTGTTCTGTTGTTACACAAAAGGCAGTTTCATAATAAATGACAATTTCTGAGGGCATTTACAGGCCTGTAAAGTGACTCCTAAATCAGCCTAAGAAGGAGGAATGAGGAGTCTGCAGAGCATTCACTGACCTGTCTGTAGAGACCACACTTGCTTTAAAAGAAGCACATTTTATCCCCCATTAATTAAAACTTTCCCTTGAAACAGGCAGGTGCTTGTATCCCATGTGGACACCTACAAAAAAACACCAGCCTATTGATGTAGAATTCTCCCCAGAGTAATATCTGTGTCAAATGAACCCCAAACCCCTCTGCTCATCTGCCATGTTTATCCTCTATGGTAACCATGTCTGCCACATCATCACCAATGTTGGTTTTTACCGTTTTAGGGTCCTTGGGTTTTCCTTTTTCCTTTGGGGTTGGTTTCGTGGTGATGGCTTCCTTCCCACTTTTGTCCTACACTCCAAGGAAAAAAAAATAATTACAGTTACAAACAGAACAGAGAATGGATGCCTCCTGCTTTGACATCTGCCATAAAATGTTATTCTAAATCTGGTAAGGTGGGAGAGGGAGGATACAAGCTGGAATCTGGAGAATTGTTTCATACTGAGGAGACTGGGGCACCAGAAAGCATGGTAAAAAATAGGTAAATAAATAGGTAAAATTTATTTTACCTATTTATAATAGGTAAAAAAATCTAGTCCATATGGGCAGACCTTGTGTTTACTGCAAAGCAGTAATTTTGCAGCAGCAGATTTATCTCAGAAGTTGCTAACTAAAACAAAGCAGTCAAACACCAATATTTTGCCTTGAGCTGTCTGTGTACTGGGTGTCAAGGTCAGCACAGGGGGAAACTCTGCAGTGGCCAGAAGAGCTATCTGGAAACAAAGCTGCTTCCTCCAGGAGTCGCATCTGATTTGAACTTCACTTTCAAAGCTGCTGCTTCTCTGCCCCCCAGGAGAGGAATGAACATAACATAAAAGCACAGATAATCATCATCAGCATTCTAAATATGGAAAAATTTATAATCTGCTCTTGGTAACTGGGTGCCTCGTAGCATAAGCTCAAGGAACCTAAAGAAGAATCTGACTTGGGAACTGGTTTTGCTTCCACAGCAGCAACTGCCCAAGGGATGCAGTTTTTGGCTGCTAATATATTGGTTTGTTCAAGGATCTTTTGAAGTTGAGCTTTGCTTTGTCTTTCTCCCTGCAGGAAGCAGGCAGGTCACTCCTGCAGGAACAAAACAAAGGCAGGGATGGGCTGGGAGGAGTCAGCAGATGGTGGGAGAGAATGGCAACTGCTTCACTCATTGAGTATGGAAACCACTCACCCCTCACAAGTCAGGGCCCCACTCCTCTGCCTGCAGGTGAGACCAGGGAGTGGGACAGCACATTTCTCACACACAGGGGGAGAAAGCAAATGGCTAACGAGAGGGAACTACTGGTTCTTTTTTTTTCTAAAAAAATTATCAAACTAGTTAAGAAGTTCAGGACTTTTTGCATCTGCCAAGATGGAGTGCCACAGTGGACATCCCAGAGCCACACAAGTCCTCTCCATCTGCCCATGCTCAAGCTAACCAACACCAGGTTAAGAGTAAGCAGAAATCATGTCTGACTGTGGCTCTTCTGTGCCCTGGGGACCAAACCCCAGACCCCTCTCTGACTCCCATCCCTTCTGACACTCCAGGTCTATGGATCTTCCACACTGCACACTGTTACACACAGTGCTGGGAGAAGTCTGCCAGATGTTTCTCAGCTGTGTTTAGGATGAGTATGTGCCAAAGAGCAGCTCTCTCTCCTGAAAACACCTCTCCAGTCCATTTATCCCTCATTTTCCCTGCCAGGGCTACAGGTTTCCCTAACACACTCTTTTCTATTCCTCGCACTTCTCTCTGCAAAGCCCTCCTGAACTGTCTCAGTTTCAGCCTACAGCTATTGCTAGGCAGTGAATGCAATCATTGAAGAAAGATTTCTTTGCCTCTCTACATTTTTGAACACTGTGACTTGTACAGAAAACATTACAGTACTCTCCCAGGCTCTGAACACCATGAACCTTCTTTCAAATATTTAGTACACACACAGCAAGGTGCATCAAACCTCCACTACAGGGGTAAGGCAATCCCAGCATCTGGCCAGCATCTTCCAAAGATGTAAACCTAAACTAAGCTGCTGCAAAGAAAAGTGAGGAACTTTCACAGAGTACCCAAAACCTCTGTATCTGGCAAATTATTAGCAGTAAATGTCCTACCTTTGAGTGCTGTGGTGGGGCAGGAGTATCAAAGTCACCTGACAGGGCATCAATAGCTGCAGAGTCATCTGTAGGCTTCTGAAATAATTATATTTCTGAAGTCACACAACAGGCACAGAGTCCCCACATTCACATTAATGTTTCAGGAATTTGTGTCTGCTTTAATTATCTCTTTTTTAAGAACTAAAAAAAAAAAAAACATGCCTGAGACCTCCACAAGTCAGAACAGGTGTGTGTGTCTGAGGTTTCCAAGATACACCATTTATTTGCATACTGGACCTGAACAGTCCCTGTGCATGGGAACTGTGGTTACACACACAGAATATTCTGGTTACACTCACACAGGTTTTGCTGTGCACACTGACTGTTAGCCACTGCATTCAGTGGCACTGATGAGGACTGGCAATGAATCACACTCTGAGCCTACAATGGCACTACCTGGGAAACAGGAGCAGGGCAAGAGACAAAGACACAAATACCAGCACGTTACCTTTTTTCCTCTGTGCTTCCTGTTATCCTCAGCTGTTGCCTTTGCTGGGTTCCCCTGGGGAAGAAGAACGATTTTGAACTGGTCAGATCAGTTTTAACAGACAAGAGCTTTCACCTGAGAGTGGGAGGTGACAGATACCCAGAAGCTGCACTGTTCTGAGCTGATCTCTTTATTGCCCATCCTGTCTACCCCAGCTCCCCAGGTCTTGTCATGCTCTGCTATCTGTACTCTGACTCTGGTACCAACTTTCTGTCCTACTGGAAAAACACTTTCCTGACCCACAGATGATTAAGCTGCTGTCAGAGAAGTCACTGCTCCAGGGAATGGCACTTCCACAGGCCTTTAGGTAAACCACCCAGGCAATACCTGTACATATACTTTGCTCCCCAAAACTGGAATTAAAGTACTGTGAAGTAATAAGCATTATCCCCCACAGACTGCAGGTATCTCTGTTTAAAAGCAGGCTACAAAGCCAAGCTGTTGAGAGGGACACACACAATTATTTCACCTGGTTTGATGGAGCACCTGAAAGGCTGAGACACTCTAAGTGGGATCTACACTGATAAATTTGATTGCTATTGGGTGGTTCAAAGTGAATTACTTGTGATTGCTCAATTAAAAAAAAGAAAAAAAAAGACCTAGCTATTTTTTAAAATAAATTAGATGCATGCAAGGATAAACAGAGCTACTGTAGGCATAGTTTACATGTAGCTTACTCACTCAGCTTCCCTGCTCTCCCCCACAATTCCAAAGAGGAAATGCACAGATTTCTGGTATTGCAATAAGGTAGCTAAATAAAAACTAAGAAAGTGTTTCCTTACCTGCTCACCTGACTCGAGCAGCGTTCTATAGTCAGGTGGGATAGTATCATCTCTTTCTCCAAGTTTGTCTCTGTGCTCAGATTTAGCCTTTTCCTGGAAAACATTTAATTTTTTCACAAGTTTAATACCTATGTCAGAATTATTAACAAACAGTAAGTTGAAGAGCTCATTAAACTTAGGACAGATCCCTTTTTTAAATTTAAAGTTAAAAAAAAAAACAGGAAAAAACCCTACATATTAATTGCACTGTGGAATATATTGGTAAGGGATATTACTGGGGGAAAAAATTAGTTCAGTTCACAATTTAATGGTGCTACTACTGTGATTTTCTTATTATCAGAAAGGCCTTTATACAATTATATGAAGAAAGATTTGAGTGAAGGCAAATCAAGCAGAAACAAAGCAAGTTAAAAAATGGGACTGATTAAGAGAATCTGCCTGCTGATGAACTTGGTATTTGTAGGGTTATAAAAACCAAAGTTTGAAAAAAACTAAGGCCACAAAATTAACATCAGAAACTACATCTGGAGAATACACCTGAAAAATCATTACACTAACAACAATAAAAGGCACTGAAATAAAATTACTGCAAATTTCCTGTAATATTTCAACATGGCTCCACGTTGAACAACTCCAAATGGCTGAGGGATATTAGCTAATTATATTAGCTAATCCAACATTTTTCACAAAAACCCACAAAGTATTGCAGCTCACTGAGGAGTGCATGCTCAGAAGCAAAGTACATTTCAGTGACATGGCTGATGAGATGGGATGAGATGGGATGGAGGACACCCAAGAGCATGTTGGGTTTTTCTAGTAACTTTACTCCTACACCTAAAAATCATGTTCCTTGTAGCCCTACAAGTATGTAAGAAATATTACTTTATGACATTAAATAAAAATTTGTAAGAACTAAGTTATCACTTATTTTGGTTTTGTTGCTGTTGTTTTTCCTCTCCTTCACTGCCCAAAACTGCAGTTTTTAGAACATATTTTATTACCTTTACTTTATCCACAGCTGGTTTGTTCTCATCAGGGTCAGGTTCCCTCTGTCCTAGGGAATCAGACAGCAGATCCAAGGCTTCATCCATCTCTTTTCCTCCCTAACAAAGTGTAAACACATTCGTGAACAGAGATCAGCTGTAAAAATAATTTAATTCATCAAGCTAAGTAAGTACTGACTAATGAACTGTCAGCTTCACTGAGCAATGAGCAAACAACTCTGGCTTTGTAATTAAAATGCAGTGCAGTAGCAGGGGGAAAAAAGAGTCAGAGAAGATTCAGAGCTACAGAAAACAAATTCAGAAATGGTTATGGAATTTATTTAATAGCTTTCTTTTTTTCGTTCCACATAAGCCTAGATGATCAGTTCTACAGTAATTTTTTTTTTGGTATTTTTAGCCATTCATTTTTGCAAACACCACTTGAGAATTAGCTGCTAAGGAAGTGCCAATCTGAATTAAAACACGTTAACATTTTATCTTCACAACATGTATGGTCTTCTGCTGATCTGCACCACTTTGATTCTAACACTGGCCAGAAAAATAAAATACCCTTAAAGCCAGCTAACACCCAAGTGGGAGGAACTTATTATTTCCTTTTCAGAGGAGGCTGGAGGCACTAGAGGGAGCTCCCTCTGCACAGATGGAGGAGGCATCCAGCACCAGGATGAAGTCCTGCTATGGAAAGAAGCCAAGGCATTGCCTGTCCCTCCACTGACCTTCAGCTCCTCCTGAACAGGCTCAACACATGGTAATGACTGCTCTATAATTATTTTAAACGTTCCCATTAGGTAAGCAGGGGAAGAAAGCTGTGGGTGGGATAAAGGCCCAGGAAGCCTCCAGAAGAACCTGTTTGCAGAGGTGGCTTCCTGCACTGACCCATGGGGAGGAAATGAACACACCTGATGTCCTCACCACCTCTGGAGGAACCAGCACAGGGTGGGCACTCCCTGTGCCCAGCACAGGAGAGCAGGTTTCAAGGGCAGCATCAAATGGGACAGTCAGCAGAACTTGGACAAAACAGGCAGACCAGTCTTGGCTGTCAGTGCAGCAAGGAGTGTCCAGAAACTCACTTTTTTTCATAGAATGATAGAATGGTTTGGGTTGGAAGAGACCTTGAAGTCCTGTCATGGTCAGGGACCCCTCCCACAGCCCAGGGGGCTCCCAGCCCCATCCAACCTTCAACACTGCCAGGGATGGGGCAGCCACAGCTTCTGGGGGCAACCTGGGGCTCAGCACCCTCACCCCAAAGGATTTCCCAAAGGATTTATTCCTAATATCCAACGTAAATCTATCTTCTTTCAGCTTAAAGCCATTACCCCTTGTCCTGTCACTACACCCTTGTGAAAAGTCCCTCCCCAGCTCTCCTGTTGGTTCCCTTTAGAAACTGGAAGGCTGCTATAAGGCCTCCCTGCTCCAGGCTGGACAACCCTAACTTTTCCAGCCTGTCCTCATAGAATCATAGAATCATAGAATTAGCTGGGTTGGAAGGGACCTCAGAGATCAGACAGTAGAGGTGCTCCAGCCCTCTGGTCATTGCTGTGGCTCTCCTCTGGACACATTCCATTTCCTTCCTCTGTTGGGGACTTCAGAACTAGACACAGTACTCCAGGTGAGCCCTCCAGAGCACAGCAGAAGGAGAGAAGGACCTTGATCTGCTAGCCATGCTTCTTTTGATAATTGTTTTACTATAAGGAACATCTTTGCCCCCCAGACAACCAATATTAGCAATAAATTATTTAACTTTGCAACTATCTGTATTGGTGAAACTGCCTGGATCATGCTCCCAGCCCTCTTCATTGGTCAGTTCTTAGCTTGAGATAGCAGTGGATGGGACAGGACAGGAAGGGATGGGATGGAATGGAACAGAACATTTCTGCTGGAAAGTATCTGCAATCATCATCCATTTCACCTGCCTGACCACCTCAGGGATGACCAGAAGTTACAGCATGCTGTTAAGCACATTGTCCAAACACCCTTTCAACACTGACAGGCTGGGGGCATCAACAACCTCTACAGGGAGCCTGTGCCAGTGGTGGACCACCCTCTCTGTAAGGAAAAGTTGGCCTTAGATGAGCATCTACAGAAGATGTTGCTTACTGAGGTAGAAGCTACAGGAGCTGCAGAGTGCACTGAAGGGACTGTAGCAGCAGAGATAACATCTGAGGAACCTGTGGGCTTTGTAGCCTCCTTGGTTTTCTGAAACAAGACACAGCATCATTACTAACACAGAGAAAAAAAAAAGTGCATCAAATCTTACCCATCTGAAATGCAATGCCCAAGCAGTTTATTTCTAGGACTTTGTTTTTTCTTAGAAGCTTGTTTCAGACTGAAGCCCTCTCCTGAGAAGCACTGTGCCACTCTTCTGCATCTGTTTGCTCACTTCCAGTCTCCCCTCTCAAATCCTGGGTTAAACCCTGGTGTAGCTTCAGTCAGAGCCAGGCTCTATGTGACTTCAGAGGACCCAAGAGCTCATCCAGCCCACCTGTATCCCCAAGCAATACTCTTCAAAGTCTCAGCTGCAAAGCACTGCTTATGCAAACAACTGCTGAAGAGAGATGAAAACTTACCTAGCTTTTTCTAATTCTCAAAGTCCTACTCTCTCTCACATTGATTTCTTGCAAAAAATATTTAAGGATTTTAGTTAGTGAATTGGATTTAACAAAGTTTACATAAACTTTAAAGGAAACAAATAAAACACCAAGCTTACTGAAACAATCTGAGAAATGAACAGAGTTTCAAAAATCAAGTACTCACCTTTATTACAGTTGGTTTAGGTAATGAGGCAGATGGGGATGGAGAAGAGGAGAATCCTTCTGTCAAACCCTCCAAAAGATCATTTTCACTCATAGGCTATCATTGAAAAAGAAGAAAAAAAGAGGCTTTTGAGCCAGTTAATCTATTACAAAGTCAGCAGGTAACACAGCCTAGCTCTCTTTTTAAACTGAAGACTGGGAAACGTCATCCACATTTGAGTAATTCATGAATGAGACATTTATCTCAATATTCAAATTTTTACCTGGGGCTTTTCTTCAGGTTTTGATAGGAGTGGTTTTCCATCTTTATCCTGCAAAAGGAAAAAGCCCTTGATATTAAACCAAGCAGTCTTTAAATGGCCATGCTATGCAAGCACTCTGAGAGAATTCCTTGTACAAGCAGCATTGTTAGACAAGAAAATTAACTAAGTAGTAACCTCTAGCATCTCCTGCTGTTACTCAGTGTGCCCTTTAGAAAATCCAGGTCCTGGAACTTTGAAACATTTGAGTGCTGAGAAGTGATTCAGGGCCAGGGATTCTGAGCTCCTCTGTGCCTCAATTTCTACAGCAATAGCACAATTAATAAATATGACCCTGCCTTCCAGGCTGCTACCAGTATTCCTGGATGCAGGGTACAGCAAGGATGTGTCTTCTCACACTGGCAGCTGTGGTGGGGGTTGTGCAAGTCTTGGCTGTACCTAAGCAACCATTTCAGTTAAATGAGTTGTGTGATGAGTGTAAAATTAGGACCTTGAAGTGTTGGGGGTTTTTCAACAGCTCTGACCAACCACCATTTATTAAGCTCTAAATGCAAAAAGCCAATGAAGACTTCAGTGCACTTATCTCAGACCAAATTATTCATTTGTAGGTGTTTGCATCTAAACCACTTCTATGCCTAATCAGGCATCTAATGATAGACACCAGATATCCAGGAGTGCAAATAATAATTTTTATATACCATAAAAAAAGGCTGAACTAAACATGAATATTTCAAAATGAAATTGGAGTTTGGGTTTCATCCTTATATTGTAAGGAATGAAAAGAATGTAAGGCTAAACCAACACAATAAATAAATAAATTACTTTTGCTTCTGTTAATCTGTACTCTGGAGGAATTGTTTCTTCATCTTCACCCAGTTTTTTGCGTTCTTCCTGTTTGGTTTTCTCCTAGGAAAGCAGAATAAAAACATTATTAATAAAACCAAACAACTACACCCCAACAAAAAAGGAGTATGGGAAAGCTTTCAAAGTCTTCAGTCTACTGATTCAAATCAGTGTGTCATTTATCTTCCTGTTTCTTCCTGTCTGTATCAGATTTCTACCTATTTTAGTGAAGTTCAGCAAATAGGCAGACATGGACCAAGAACAGAATAGCAATTAACTCTGAGTCTTAATTTTTGACTGTTTTTGAACTCCACACAAGAGCTACCTGGGTTGCAAGCAAAGCAAGGTTGGACAGAGACACCAGTAGCCAACTCCAAAAAAGACTAGCCCCCCATACAAGAAGATGAAAACTAAGAAAAGGCAGTAAAGAGATGGGAACACCTCCTTGAAGGAGTTCCAGCCCACCAGAAGAGCTGCTCTCTATTTGTGGCTCCATCTGGCCCATGGTTTGGGGTGACAAATGGGGGCATTCAGACTGCAACTAACCAACTATCTCCAATTCCCTTAGAGAGAATAAATGTCTTTCAGTGACTTACTTAAGGCTCCCTGGTAAAACAGCAAGACCAGTGAAGAAAAGCCCAAAGTTTTATGTATCATCCCTCATTTAAATACATCACAATAAAGCTGGTTCCTTTTGAAAAAGGGCCATTCTGTGTGCTGCCTGTGACCTCCATGTTAATTCTGCCTTGGTTCAGCAGTAAGACATGCAGCAAATGCAGTTCTCAGAAGCTGAGAACTGTAATAAGCAAAATTAATTAAGAAAATGTATGCACTATGTTGAAACCTTACTAGTGCTTCCTAAGCAGAACACAACTGGTTTCACAAGTAGATTTAGTTTTGTCTTGATTTCTTTTTTAAAGAAAATATTACCTAGAGATTGTTTCTAGCCTAAGGAAATACAGGAAAACTGAACATAATGACATCAAAAGTCAATTTTTTGAGGTCTGACCTTAACTTTGTCCACAACAGGTTTCTTCTCATCTGGATCAGGCTCTCTCTGTCCTAGGCTGCTGGACAAGGCTTCCAGTGCTTCATCTGCTACATGACCAACCTGTAAGGGTAACAGTGCAAAAAAAGACAATTACTTTGGAGTTCAGCTGCAGCTGAAAAAACCTGTTCATATTCTGCCACTGCTAGCCACACACTGCTTAAGTTAAAAATGAAGAATTAAAGGGAAAAATTGTTATTCTTCTCTTCGAAAGTGTCTTCACATACTTGCAATCTGCTGGGTTGAAAGCATAAGGAAAACTGGACAGGGGGTGCTCTGCAAACTGTCTCTTTGGTTGCTCTCTGGACTGTCCCACAGCTAAAATGTTCCATGGGGTGTATTTGTGTGTTGCTGTGGATGTGTTCAGAGAAGAGATGCAAGAATGTCAGCCACTAATGCAATCCCCCAGACTTTCAGTTGTACAGTTATGATTGTTTTGTGTATTTTGTCTTTTCTTGCAGTATGTCTGAAGCTCACAAGCAGAACCTCTTCTGGAGCATTAAGAGCAGACCAGCAGAACTGTCAGTCTGATTTCCCCTGCTAAGGTCACTGACCTTCCCTGTGCAGCTTGTGCTCAACTTGACTTTTAATTCTTTTTTGGAAAGGACTCAGCCTTGGTGGCTGCATGGAGGAAGAATATGCAGTGCTGAAATAAGCATCTTGAGAAGATGCCACACCACTGCAGCCATGGCAGCCTGAGCTGTGCTGAGAACACTCACTGAGGACACAGCTGATGGAGCTGGAGACTGCACAGAGCAAGCTGTGGCACGAGGGACCTCTTCATCCTCAGTGGGTTTTGCAGCCACAGGATCTGAAGGCTTCTGAAACAGAACAATTACACTGCATTTTATTGAACATGCACAGGAATAAAAAATATATCTGTTATGTGGTGTTTTGTTTTTTTTTTCAATACAGTACAGAACAGGAAAGAAAACAAATGAAAAAAAATCTTTTTCTTGACAGAATAGCAGCATTATCCAGTCTTAACAAAGCCACCAGTGTCACCACTTTGAACTGGAAAGACATACCCTGGATGTGCTGCTGGGCTTTGGTGGTTTAGGCTGTACTGCAGGCTGTGCAGGGCAGGAGAAGTCTTTTGAAAGTTCATCAACAAGATCAGATTCACTCAAAGGCTGAAAAAAAGAAACGTAGTTCAGGTGACTCGCTGCCTGGTTTTAATTGTATTTTCAATAATTGGATTTCAGCTAGACAGAAAGCAGGAAAAATCTTGTAGCCTAGATAAAAATAACCTTTCACATTTACATGCAACAAACCAGTACGAATTTTGCAATGCATAAAATTAAAAAAAAAAACACTTATCAGAGTAAGTTGCTATCAAAAGTCAATATAATGTAGAGAACATTACATTTAATGCTTTTACTACTGGAAAGAAAAAAGCAAACTTGTAATTAGAAAAAAAAAAAGGAATGTTAATATTTACTGGATAGTATTTACTGTAACAGCATCATGTTCTAACACTTCAAGTACAGGTTACATGTAGGTAGTGAAAATCTGCACCATCAGATTATGATTCTCTCATTTTAACTTTTTTTCTTTTTTTTTTTTTTAATCAGAAGCAGAGTTCTGGCAGTGTCAGATGGAAGTTGTCTCAGTTTGTGCACTGACTGCTGACACTCAGTAATCTTCACTGTGCACCTTCTAGGAAAAAGAGAGCAAACTGCAGTTTGAGTTCCCCAGTGTGAGACCCATTGCAACCTGTTGATACAACCTGATCTATATGCTGCTGGGATCCTTCAAACTATTGTTTACACATAAATGTTTAAATCTTTGCTAGCAGTGATTGCCATTTACTTCCTTAATGGAACTTAACTGGTTCAGGTTTGTTTGGCCTGGCTCACAATATGCAAGATGACATTTCTAAAGGAGTCTCTTCCTTTCTGTCCCACTTTGCTGCCTTTGTCAATCAGTGCACCCAAGTCTTCATAAAATGTTTCATCACATAGGGCCCCACTCTTCCTAACAACTAAATACCTCCACTAGATCAAAAAAAGCACTCAGGCAATAATAACCTTTGCCATGAAAGTAAAGCCACTGCATGTACTTAGAGGTATGCAGAGTGAAGGCCCAAAGGAGCAAAGCCCTGTTTGAAATAATGGAGGAAGAACAGGTTTGCACTCACCAGGAGTCGAGGAGGAACTGCAAGTGACTGAAGGTTTTTCAGCTGCTGACATAATTTGTTTTGCTGGCTTTGGTTTCACAGATCTAAATTACTGGTGATACCACAGCAACACTGGTGAACACAACCTGCTCAAAACTGGCTTCTTCAAATTAAAAGCAGTAATTAAAAGCACTGAAGAAAATACTGCAGCCTATGACTTAGACACTCCTGTGATTCACCTCCAGAATAACTATTCAGTTACACTCAGACCTGAGTGAGAGAGGTGGAAAACCACAGAAATACTTATTTTCTTATTTTTCCACTAACCAATCTTTTGGCGTAAGACCTCAAGGCTCATATTCTGCTTTGGTTCTGTACTGGGCTTCAGTCAAACTGTGAGCCCATCTCCCTGAACTCAGGCCACACTCCTCTCCTGGAGCTTGTATTGCTTCTGTGTGCCATCTCTTTCCTGCTCCCCAGGGATCAGGCAGCTTGTCCTGTCCCCTAACCACAGTGCACTCAGACCCCAGCAGTTTTTTACCCTGTGACTGGTGTTCTTTCTGTGCAGCACTCACACTCAACGTGTACTGATGAATTTTCAGAGACCTGAAGTCTTTCCATCACTGCCTTGGTGTTCCTCCATATTTCAAGCTTGAATAATGTAGTTATTTCACACTTCTGCTAAAAAGGCACAGAGTCATTCTCACTCAGACTGTCCCTGACCTTCACACTCACTTCAAAAGGACAGAGGCTTCCTGCACTTTTTCAATTTTGCCAGGACTTCTGACCTCAGAGTACTTCCTAAGTGAAGCCCTTGGTTTCTTCAGTGCAGTTCCTTTGTTTTTCCTAATTTTTGCTTTCTTCCTCTGCATTTTAAATTACTTTTGTAACTTTATATTTCAATCTCTTCATTCTGTCTTGCACTCCCTAGGCCCTGACAGGTACCTTTTGCAAAGACTCAGTTGTTCTGTGTGACTACAAGAAGATCCACAGCAGCTTTTTCCTGCTTTCCTTTGCATCTGATGACTAATGAGAGGAAACTGTCAAGAAAACAAGACTTTCCTGCCCTCTGTCCTTCAACAGACCTCTACAGAACACCATACACCACCTCCCCACACAGCTCTTCTTTGTGTCAGCAGTCATTTCTGTAACTACCCCCTGTCATCATAATCTCTAAACATTTTTCTCACTATCAGATCTTCATTCACAGCCAGTGCATTTCAATAAAAACAACTTTCACTTGACACTTGGTTACCAGTAGGTTTTGTGCAAGGAAGCAAGCACCATCAGACCAGCAAACTTACACAATGGCACAGAGAGAAGTGATGGCAAAGAGGGCGAAAAGAGGTATCTATCCACACTGCTACAATATTGTCAGTTTTCTAACCTTAGGTTTGTCTTCAGGCTTTGGCAAGATTGGCTTTCCATCCTTATCCTAAAAGCAAAGGAAGTGTCATGGACATTTTGCCATTGTTAATAAAGTGCCACATTCATTCCCACCAAAAATTAAAGTAAAATAAGTGATACACACAAGGTGAAACCAGAGACACAGTAACAGGAATTCCTCTCAACAGGGAGAGGTCTTGAACAGCCATGTCAGTGGGTAAAAAGATGAAATGTGATGTCAGCACAAGACAAATGGGCCAGGGGATCAAAATGTGTTCATTCAGTGTCAGTATGAAGGAATCAATACAGCAACAAAACAATCTCTGAATACCATAAACAAACTTTTGCACTTGAATAAATAACAGGTTAAATTCAAGGTCACACAGTCTTGAAATATGTAAAGAAAAAAAAGTGGTAAAACTGCTCCTTCTTAAACAGAATGCTAGATTTAGCTCCAGCAAAGCCAGGGTGCAGGGCAGCCTTGCTAGCATCAGTTATACTAGTAACTGTCACAAAAACTTCAATTCTGATGTTTATGGAAAACACACCTCAGTTCTGTTGTTGCTTTGCTTAACTTTCATCACATGTCCAGCAACTGAAGTGAAAACTCTCAAAAAAATCAGTGCAGTTTTCATAGTACTTTACCACAGTGTTTCAAGGAGCAACAAAAGGAGAAAGCCATTGATTGAATACTAATTTTGCTTATTTTTTGCACATTCTTTGCATCTCTGTGACAAAATGAAGTGTCAGATGCAGTGCCCTACTGACAAAGAAATGGAGATATGAAAAACTTACCAGCTCTGGTGTTAACCTATATTCTGGAGGTATTGTATCATCATGTTCTCCAGGCTTTTTTTCTTTTTTCTCTTTGGCTTTTGCCTTAAAAAGAAGGAAAAAAAAATCACTTGGAGAAACTGAAATAAAAACTACAAGTACATCCCATTATCAAGATTCTTCAGCCTACTGTACTTTGAAGAAGTACTAGCATCAGAAAAAATTATTCCATATATCAAGATGTAAAAGTTCCCCAATTTATTTTTAACAAATTTGTGGTGAAATTGTTATGGCTTAAGAATTGATGCCATATGTGAATGTGGCTATCTTGTTTTACATTCTAAAGAACTTGAGGCACTATTCAGAGCCATAACTTTGTGTCAAGTACTTTTAGAATTTTCAGGTGTACAAAATCCTCAGGTTTCCCTGGATTTCTTCACTGTGATTATACCAGCTGCAATCTCCTAGTAATAAGGAGTAACCCACCACTACTTATTACCCTCTGGATGTCCCTCATGAAGCAATGCACCTGTTAAATCATCTCATGGCACAGACTGAGTGAATCTGCAACACAATGTGCCCTTTTTTTGTCAAAATGGAATGTCAGCAAGTCCTATTGGTAGTAAGCTATTTTCTGCTATTTGCCAGTCATGTGTTTGCTCTGAGCTGCAAGAGAAGGCAGGAGAAACCAAGAGATACCAGTAGGGCTTATGGGCAGGGTAACTAAACTAAACTAAAAAGTTAAAGATGCAAACACAGGGTATCTAACTGTTGAAGAAAAATAAGAAGTCTTAGAAGGCACAGGGAAAGGCAAGACTCAAACCAGAACACTAATGGGGTCCAATAGGAAAAAAGAATATATACAATAAAACCCCCAAAATTTTATTAAAATTCAAATAGCAAGTAAGTGCAAAACAGAAGCTTCATGTAAGTTGTATCCAGTGCTTGGGGAAAAAAACAGACCAACTAGCAGTGGGAAAGGTGTTTGTATTTTTGGATGTATGTTTCTCCAGACCACCTTGGTATTTTGTGTTCTACCTGTACTCACTTGGGATTTCTTGATTTTTTTTATTGTGTAACATTCAGGCACTTTTTAGGCTCTTGACACGAATGCAACTTTGTTATAGTTTAGCACGTTTGTACAGTATCTAACACAGAGGACTCAGGATTCCATGGGAGAATCAGAAAGCTGCTGTAAAAAGAGGTCAGATCATACCTCAGACACCTCTACAACAGGACCAAGATCTTCTTCAGGTTCAGGTTCAGGTCCACCAAGAGTATCAAGAAGAGCTTCCACTGCATCATCTTTAATTTCCTGTGAAATTGATGAAAATATGCAAATTATGTCCTCATTTCTTTAAACTGACAGAGGTTTTAGCTTACATATCTATTGTGCTGCATATAAAACAAGCAACTGGCAAGATAAAGCAGAAAAAAAACTACAAAAAAACCCAACAAAACAAAAATAACCATAGGATCAGGTAACACAAACTGCCAAAAATAAACCCCAGAAAATGTAAGATCACATCTACACTCTACAGAGGACAAGAGAAACCATCAGAAAATCACATTACATCCAAGCTATGTGTAAACACATATCACATAGCTAGGAAAATACATGCATTTTCTACCCCACTGCATCTAGTCAGAGGAACTACAGTTACTCTGCAGAAGAATCCAGAATGAAATATCAAGGACAGATCTTTAAGATAAAGTTAAAAGTCTGAGCAATGGCAAGTCCCATTATTCCACTGCTTTCAAACAGGATTTACAACTGAAAATGAGGATGGCAAGAATCTTAACAGCATCAGGAACACACAAAATATGATATGAGCTTGTTAATTCTGTAAGTTAACTAGTCCAGGAATAACTAGGTGTACCTCTCCTGATTTTGGTTTTATCTCTTTAGGAGGAACTGAGGTCTTGACTGCACTTGCTGCTTGTGCTTGCACGATTTCTCCTTCCTTGCTTGGTTCCTTCTTCAAAAGGACAAATCAAGAGTTAGGAAATTACAGGTACATTTCCCAAAGTGAAAAGAAGGCATAATTGTAAACAGAATTTTAAAGCAAAATATTAAAATAATGATAATGGCAGTATTTAATTGCAAGAAAGGCATGGAAGGGCAAGGAAAAGATAAATACCTCTGTCAGGTTCTTCTTTTCTTCAGCAGAAGCAGCACTATAGGTGAAGTCAGATGACAGGGCCTCTGCAAGCTCATCCTCTGTCATTGGTTTCTAAGCAAGAAATTTCAAAATAGGTTATGTTTATGAAAGCTGAAATACCAGTGCTGTCAAACTTGGTATGCAATCTGAGTGTGCTCCATGCTCAGTCACACAATAACCTCCTAAGCACATGCTGCTGACACAGATTAAAAAACAACCCAAAAACCAAAGGTATCTCCTCTCACGGGCTGATTCATTTTTAGGTTAATTTTTCTTTTTATATGTTAAATTTATAAACAGTAAAATTGAGCTGGCTTCGGAATTGTAATTTCAATTGCACTGAAATTCAAGCAATCTTGCTAGACATCTTGCTAGATATTATTCAAGACAATCTTTCTAGAAGAAACTGCTGCATGCACAGCAATTTCTTCCTTTTATTATTATTACACCAAATATCTCTAGGAACATTTATTTAACTTCTCTCAGCTTCAGTCCAAGCCCAGAAAATTCCTACTTCATTACTAAAAATATCTGTGCCAAATTCTATTTAGTTTTGTCTGTGTTATCTGGCACAGCACAGTCCCCTGCCACTTCCTGGGATTTTTGGAAGACAGGCAACATTTAAAATTTTTTAGGAATCCAATGGTAATTGGACTATTTCACCTCCCAGTTTAAAAAGCCAAACCAAACCAAACCAACACAACACACAACAACAACAAGTCTTACTTCATCTTGCTCATTTGCTTTTGGTGGGACTCCATCTTTGCCATCTCCTATTTTCTAAAATGAGAATGAATATTGTAGTAAGTATGAAGAAAAAGTATCCAAGAGGAAAGAAAACATGCATCAGAATATTTTAACTCACTAACCTTCAACATTTCAACATACTTTGGAGGAAGAGAACCTTCCCGTTTACCCAGTTCTTCCAAGTATGTTGAGGACACAACATCCTATGAACAGAATGCACTCATTAATGGTTTTGCACTCTACTTTTACTGAAATAAATTCCTAGAGCTATCTACATTAACACTTCTGGGAAGGAAAAAGGGTTGGCTGGGTGAGGGCCAGTCCTGGACTGAGACTGTGAACTGTTTTTCAGAACCCTGTGTCATGCTCATTCCTCTCCATCAGCTCCACCAGTGGAACTGATGGAGCCTCCACTGCCAGACTCCTGCAGCACTAACACAAACCATTCCACTGGCTCAGACACAGCAGGTACTGCTCTACCTAGACTGAGTTCCAAAAATTTCCACATGCAGAAATTGTTTTCATGGCTCAATACTGCACTGAGCTTGTAATCTTAATCCTTCTCACTCTCCCCTTCTAACTCAGAGAAAGTATGCATTCTCTCCCCAAACCCTCTGTTTTTTCACTCTTTCTCAAGTAGAAATGAAACCTCCTAGGTACTTCACACTTTATATTTCCATCACTGCCTTTTGTAGATCCTACAGGAATTGTCACGGTAGGAAAAGGCCTCTGAGAGCCCTGCATCCAGACACCAAACCTTCCTCAGGAGTCAGCTCAAAAAGCAACAAACTTCCTTTGCTGACCTTTGCCTATTTCCTGCTGCCTGACATGCATTTGTGTGTTGCTGAAAACAATGCTAAATGCAACTGTGCAAACTGTTGTACCTCTTAGCAGATCAGAGTGACAAATACTGGAACAATGTATTGCTAAGCAACCACAGACATTTTACAGGCTAACCTTCTAAAAAATAAAAATTAATAACGTAAAATACCACAACTGCTGGGCCAGTGTAAACAGGACTTGTAGGCACATCATCTTCAGGTCCACCTAGGGTGTCTATCAGGCTATCTAGTGCAGACTCATCCATGCCAGCCTAAGAAACAAACACACCATTACAGAAGTTATCATGCTGTACAAGGAAACAAACAAACAAAAATCTGCACAGTCTGGAGAATCTGCAGAAAACTACTGGAAATCAAACCAAAAGCATTCTTTCAGTAGGCCCTCCACTTGCCAGATTCTTCAGTGTTTTTAAACCAGTCCCCAGTGTCAGTAAAAAGACAGTTTGTATTTACAGACCAGCTGATATACATACACAGATATACAAACACAAAGAAGAGTAACTGATTTTCACTAGGTGTGGTAAAAGTGATTTTAACAACAACAACAAAAATTACAAGTGATCCAACAAACACAAATGACCCTCCACTAGTTTCCACCAATTCTACCAACTACTACATAGCAATACCCCAACAGCTGATTTTTCTTTTTTTTAGGAAAATGAAGCATTTCAATGAATGAAACACCCAGTGAGATGTTTTTAAAAGAGAAGTATTCTCCTGGGACTGTGTTGACCAACCTCAGCACTGGATTTCTCAGCTGCAGTAACCACACTTGTGCCAGCTGCACCTGCACCAGCTGTGCCAGCCACTGTGGACATCTCAGGTTTAGGCTGGAGAAATAAGAACAAAATTAAGAGATTACTTTATTGCCCTATGTTGAAAATTGTGGAGACAAAACCACATTAAAAATGCAGTCGTCTTCTTAGGCAGATGTATCTCTGGTCCCTCTTCATCTGCACTTGGAATAGAAAGATAATCTGGTTCTACCTGCTGGCTGAATGGTCTGAAGTTGAGCAGCTGCATCTTGCATGGTACGTGCAGCTCCAATGAGCTTCCAGAAAGCTGACATGAGAGACAAGAGGAGCCCCAGACACACAGCACATGGGAACAGCCCTGGAGAGCTCTGAGAACCTTAATGCTGCCTGCTTGGCCAAGAGCCAGGGTGTTCTGCAATGCAAGGTGCACAGAGAGGACAACAGAAGGTGGATGCACACCAGGATCACCAAACAACCAGCACAACCCACCAGCACCACCTGGCTGGGCAGCTCAATCTGCAGCTGATGCTCACCCATTAATGCTCTCATGGTTAGGTGGAAGTGGTACATTTAGGATGTTAAGTTTTTTAAGTGGGTAAAGCTTCTAAGCCCCAGATTTTAAAGCAGCACAACAAGGTCTGTCACAAACAACTTCAGACACAAAAAAGCTTTTGAGCTTTTCTACACTGTGATTTTTCATGGGCCCAGTCTCACTTCACAATATTCAGCATAAGAATTTACTTGGATTTCTAACCCCTACAAGAATATAAATAATAAAAAATGGATTGCTACTTCTACTCTACCTTTGCTGTCTCTGTGGAGGTTGCTTGTGGGGGCTGGTCAGATTTAGTTATAGTTACTTTTCCTGCATTATTTGGTTCAGCAGTTGTTGTCACAGAAGGTGAGGTCTGGTGATTTCCCTGTGCAAAGATGAACCATTGTCATTAGATACAAAACACTCATGGGCTGGCTTTCCTTGGTTTGTTTTTTTGATTTTTTTTTTTAAAGGAAAGAACAAGGAAGAATACCAAAAGGAGACCTCACTTAAAACCACCACCACCAACAAAAGACAAACAAACCAACAAACAAACTAAAAAGCCAAAACAACAAAAACAAACAAACAAACAACCATCAAAAACCCAAAGAGGGAGACAGAAATTACACAACTTACATCACTGGTCTCCTTTTGCCTCTCTTCAGACAACTGTTCATTTTGAGAGCCTGCTGGCTGTCATAAAATAAAAAATTGAGAAAATTTACCCCTCCCACCATTCAATGCTGAGGAACATGATCTAGTTCAAATAAACACAAGACAGATTTAAGCAGAGCTTTTCTCAAATTCACAGCTGCCAGCTCCCAGCTCTCCTGCACACAGGTATGTTACTAATCACACAGCAGTTCTGTGTGGCTCTGCAGCAGACAAGACTTTAGACTCTTTTTATAAAGTCAGTCAAAGACCAAAGTACACCTAAGGTGAAAGGCAAGTGCTTACCTTAGTTGGCTGTGTGCTTTTTCCAGATTCTGTTTTGGTTGTTGGTGTGGGCTGCAATGTAAGGAACAAATATTCAGACAGAGCTTAAAATGCTTGGTTATTTCAGAGGGGTCAGTAATTTACATAAGGAAGAGTATCAGAGAGGTTCAGATTCATGATCACACATGCTGTGTAACTCATACCCAGAGCTTTGATCTTGCAGATTACAACAGGCACTCCAACCTGTGCAAACACACACACACATTCCTCATTATGAAGGACTGAAAAGAGAAGGAAGGGAGATATTAAAACAAATGTCATGAACACCTGGGTTTACACCTGAACTTCTTCTGTGTGGCCATGCCACAGAACTGATTCCCTCTGATTCACCTCACGTCCAAGCACAGTAACCAATAAATTGCTACCAACAGGAACATGTAAGAACAAACACTGAAAAACTGAAAAGCAGTTGTATCTGGTAATAGAAAAATGAAAATGACAGCCTCCTCACTGTGTTCTTCTTACTGTTTTTTCCTGCTCTTGCTACCCCAGCTGTTCTACAATTAACAAAATAAGAGCCCCAGAGAAGGGTTACTAGCAAGGCTGCTGCCTGCTGCACAAGCCTGTCTGCACATCCAGCTTGTTTTCTAGCTGACCACACCAAGTAAGTTGCTTTATTTGTTTACCACTTGTTAGGCAAGTATTTGCTGCCACACACTGAACAGCAGCCACTTGGCTGGGAAATCCTGAACGTGCATGAAAATGCAGATGCCCAGGTGTAAGCTTGGCAAAGGTCCTGGAGCTGCAAACCACAGCAAAGACCACAACACCACACAGAAGTAAGTCACAAGAGGTAACATACTGAAAGAGAGGGAGGACAAACATATCTCAGCTTCCAAACTGGTGTGAAAAATTTTGAAAGAAAAAAATACATATTAAAAAAAAAATAAATAAAATCACTAAACCTCTTGGGCTCTCCCTTTCAGATTCTGTCTTACCATCTTACCTGATTAAAACAGCTGAGTTCTGAGGTCCAGCCATAACTGATATGCTCCCACTTGCACATCCTGGCTATAGAGCTCCCATGTGGGTAACTCAAAAGACACACACACCCATCTGTGCACCTCTACTAGTGCTATATGAAAAAGACCATCCTTAATTTTCAGGTTTTAAGCTAAGGAAGGTTGGAGGTGTTTATGGAACATCTGAAGCAAAGAGTCAATCAGACATGAGATATCCCTCAACAGGAAGGCTGCAAAGAGATGTAACAGGAGCAAGCAGGAGGTTCAAGATAACATTTTTACTTTCCTTGCCATGGGACTGTTTCTGGTTCAGGACTTTAGCACCCTGCTCTAAGGCTACAAATTCATGTAGTCTTGGACTATGTGCTTTTCAAAAGAAAAGTAAACACCCTTTTTGGAGGACAATAAGATATATTTACTTGCCTATCAGTCAACACACAGTAACAAGTCATTAGCAACTGATGCCCTCCCCCTTTTTTAATGTAAATATTATTTTACGGAATATTTAATGTTTCTTTTCTGCATGACATGTCTTATTCATTATTCTTGTGTATCTTTTAAAACCTGCAGAGCTGCTCATGCTGTCAGTGTATCTATGACAATGCCAAAGACTACATGCACTCATTTGGGCCATGCTTTGGCTTGAGACTCAAATGAAGATGCTAAGGCCATGATCACACACGATCATGAGCACATCCATGGTCACACAGAGGCACTTTGAGCAATAACAAAGTTCAAATATGGTTTAAAAAAAAAAAAGAAAATTATTACCAGGTGAGCGGAACTAACAATTCTAGCAGAAGACTACACATTCAGAGGCAAGTACCCAGTCATCCTTAAAACAGAGTCAGTGAGCAGTCACAGCCTGAAGCCACAGCACCAGTGTGCAGCCTGTGATGGATTCCTGGGGAGGAAAAGATGTTCCACCTGCCCTGTTCCTGCCTGCTTCCACCTCCTACACTCTGCCCATGTCTGAGAAGCCACATTTTAAACTGACTCAGGAAACTGAAAAACAGCCTGGGAAAGAAAAATAACATTTTTCACCTGTCTCCACAGCTCAGCTGCACAGAGGGGTGAGGAGGGAACAAAGCTGAGTGGGATGTGGGATGTGGTTTTAATGGGGGGCACCCTGCTCCCCCCACTCCTCCTGCAGTTGCCACAGGCTCCATGCCCTCCTGCCTGGTCCCCAGCCCCTCCACCCAGCCCCGGGGCCTCACCTACCAAACAAGAAGTGCCACATTCCTTCCTCCCTAGGCTGCCTACCCACAGCTTTCTCAGAGCCCTAATTGGAGACAAAGGATTCACAGACACAGAACTGGAAGCTGAAGAGGGGTCCAGGGCATGCTTCAGAGCAGCTGCAGACTGTAGAGATTCTAAGACAGACAAATGAGACCTGGTTAGAGCAGACAATTAGGAAAGAGTAGCTAATTGGGTAAGGAATTTAAGACTAGACAAGAGAGTGACTCAGCAACCTTATTTACTTTCAAGTCTACTGTCAAAATGAAGATGACTTGCTTAAGCCAGCAGGAAGAAGGCATTCATAATTCAACAGATGCTAAAATAAAACATTAATTCTCTTACATGCAAATGCAGGACATTCAGTGTTTAAATTTAAATGTTTAAAGGGAGTCTGTGTTTGCCAGTCTCACAGTGCTGAAGTCTGGTGCCTCTCTGCTACTCTATTTCTGCCTCAGCCTGCAACTGAATTACAAATTTACCACATTCTTTCTACAGTTGCTTCAGCTTTCAGGAAGGGAAAGACTGTCAGTATTTTTGGAGAGCTGACGGGGTTAAGCCACAGGGAGAACAGCAGCATCAAGGAGGATGACACAAGGAGGGTGATGGAACTGGAGACTTGCAGGTCCCTTCCTTTATGAGTATGGATGATCAGGCACAAATGGAAAGAGTTTAATTGTCACACAGCTCACTGAGACCAGTCTGACAAATCTGTTTAGAGGAAAAGGGTTTTTAAAGGTGGAGGGGAGTGTCACAGCTAACCTCAAGATGGAGCTGGACTCTCCTCAGAGCAGCACACTGAAATGACAAGAGGAGACAGAGAGAGAAGCTGCAGCCCAGGACTCCCCGTTTGATGGAGGGGAAAAAAAATTATAATGATAATATTCATCCTAATGAAGGTGCCCAACCACCAGAACTGGCTACACTGTGCAATCTGCAGCTGCAGGCATCCACAGCTGGTTGGGCAAGGCCTGGAGCAGTGGGATTTGCTGATGGAGCAGGTGATCTCCCAGTCCTCCTCTAACCTGGCCACCACCAGAGCTCCTTTACTCACATCCACACCAGGGGCAGACAGCCCCACTCTCTGCCACTGCACACACACCTGATGGTCGAGTTTGGGATTCAGTGTTTGTGTTGGTTTCACTGCTAGGATTATGGAAAATGGAGGAAGGAGGGGGTCATTAGTCATTTGTTGAAATCATATACGTAAATCACTAGGCAACAAAGGCGTAAGTGAGGATTATGACTCTCTCCTAACAAGTACAGAACATGACTGATGAGACAGCTCCAGCACTAAGAAGTTCTAGTCATAAGGCAAGACAGAACAGGCACAAAGGACAAAGGCAGGAAGTTGTCAGACAGCTGGAGGTTTAGTGAGAAAACGCAACTGTGCGTACACTAAAACCTCCCCAGTTCTTTGTGTGCAAATGATCACTAGGTAAGTAACTGTGTAATTGCACTGGGGAGAGCTGTACACATGTCACAAAGGGTGAATGAGCCAAAAATAACACCAGTGTTGCTGTCAAAATCTTCTGAGCACTTTGCACACCATTTGCTTAGGTGTTTTTTGAGGAGGAAACTGAGCTGCAGAGAAGAAACGGGCAAAGTAAAGTTGCTCAGTATCAAAGCACAAATAAAAAGAAATACCATTGCTTTATATATTAGTGCCTGACTGCAAACATGAATTTCTCAGGAATTCATACCTTTGTTTCAGATGGCTTCATCATTTGTGGCTTTGATGCATCCACAGAGGGGGACTCCTTCTGAAAGGATGGAAAAAAAGCAAATTCATTAATTTCATCTTTGTTACACATACCACTATTAAGCAACCATCAGCAAACAGAATTTATTAGGTATCTAGCTGAAAATTAAAAATAAGTTACTGCTGAAAACTAGAATTATCCATTTACATCTTCATCCTGCCTGTATTTCTACAATACATGTATGTAGATTTCAACAGCACAATACTCATAGATCTTCCCACATTTTTCCTTCTCTGACATGTACTGAAAGCAAATTTCATATTGAGCAGCAAAATAAACTCAAATCCTCCTCTCATACTGAAGCATATATACCTACTGTGCAGGACTTACCCACATTTTTAAATTTTTCCTATCTTTTAATAAAAATTGTACATTTGGATTAACTACTTTTGTCACACATATAATACTGAATAAACTAGCAAACTCAAATATGTTGAGATAAAAAAGAATTAATCTGTATGCAACACACAGAAACACAAGTGTTACTACACATCATGCAACCCTGTTTTCCTGCCTGGTGTTAGTCTGAGAACAGCATGTTTCAGTGCTGCTGTGACTGTATCAAACTTCAAGGCTCCAAAATTAATATTTTAAGTGTACCATCAATAATTTATATAGATGCAATAGTACCTCTCTATTCCTGCTTCATGTTCCTCTGCTTAAAGCTGCATTTGCCACCTGGATTACAGCAACACATTCATAGTTTACATTTAAATGAACAGCAAAAATTACCAGTTTTCTGGATTTTTTTCCTTCATTGTAGGAAAACATGCATTGTCTTGATGGCCTCAAAAATCCACACAACTATTCCATACCCGAGGTGACTTCCACAAGAAAAATATTCTTATTTCTGTCAGTTTTCCCAGTAGAAGCACTTCCCAACAATAATACAGAAGTTGTACAGAATGTTAAAGGGACCCTGCAGCCCTGACAGGGTGCCCTCCACACCAGCAGGTCACAGGCACCACGTCTGGAGTCTCACACACCTGAGTAAGAGGTTTGGCTTCTCTAACTATCTACTAGAGAGGATTTGCAATTGTCACACTACAGAAATGTAAGCAAATAGTATATGCTTCCATACATATATATAAATATAGACAAATAGATTGACCCCATAATAGATGATAATTTTGTATGGGTGGAGACATCCACAGGAGTGTATAGACCCTCCTACATCAGGACAGGGAACAAAAATTTTTCAATGCTTTCTAAAAAAATATTTGCATTACCAGGTAATCTGTAGGCAACACCATATTTTTCTTAATTTGCTCTTCAGTGGTTTTTCCTTCCCTTTTCTTTCTTCTCCAGGAAATTAATCTGAATTCCTTCCACATGACTGACAAGTAGGTGTCTGTTCTACACCTTATTAGTCACTCTAGTCCCTGTCCATTTAATTAAAACAAGATTCACCTGGCAGTAACTCAGAGATGTGGGGAGGATGCCTCCTTCCCTAGAAACACTCAGGGCTGATTTAAGGAAAAACAACCCTGTCCTGAGGAGCTGGAGGGCACAAGACACCCTCAGTGCCTTGGGGGTGCAGTCCCCTGGTGCTGTAACCCATCCTCTTCTGGCTCCCTCAGGGGCACAGAGTGCCTTGCTTCAATCACAGCACATTTGCCCTCAATTCTTTGACATTCAGAACCACCATTTTTCCACTCACTCCCTGGAAAGAGCCACTGCAAGGAGGTAGGGATTGTCCTTCCATCCCAACCCTTTAGTGCTGGGGGTCTGCAGCCACGCTAAGCCTTGCAGATTGACCACAGCAAATCTGCCAAGGCCCAGCCCTCCATTTGGCAGCCACCAAATCACAGGAGTCACAGAAAGTGAGGGGTTGGAAGAGACCTGGAAAGATCCTGGAATCCAGTCCCTTGCCAGAGCAGGGTCACCTCCAGCAGGTCACACAGGAAGACATCCAGTGGGTTTGGAAAGTCTCCACAGGAGACTCCACAGCCTCCCTGGGCAGCCTGGGCCAGGGCTCCCTCACGCTGACAGGGAAGAGGTTTTTCCTTATATTTATGTGGAACCTCCTCTGCTCCAGATTGTACCCATCACCCTTTGTCCTGTCCCTGGACATCACTGAGAGGGCCAGTTACGCTCCGTTTGCTGCTTTTTTGTTGTGATTTTCCTTTTCCAGAGGCCGTGCCCAGCTGCTAACTGTCTGTGTCTGCTGCCTGACAGCACCCAGAGGGGGAAGGAGGGGGTGAAGTAACTCCTGGGCTTGTGTCAGGGCTGGAGGTAAATATTAAAAGGCTGCCTGGCAACCGGCATAATCGTGTCCTGACGCTGCACAGCCAGGCAGGCACACCCTGCCCTTCCCGGGGAGACAAACCTGGGACCAGCACCCTGGCAGGAAGATTAGGGTTAGGGTTAGAAAGGCAGGAAGGTGAGGCTGCCAAAAGGCCAAGAAGTGAGGAGGAAAAAAAAAAATGAGAATTCGACTTGCCCCAGGGGTTTGGGTCTTGGTGGAAGCATCCAGGCTGCCATTTCGAGGTGTGGGTGGGTTGTTAGGGATGTTCAACCCTTTCCAGTGGTGCCCAGGAACAGGACAAGGGATCAGGGGTTGAAGCCATTGGAAATTCCACCTCAAGATGAGGAGAAACTTCTTGGCTGTGAGGCTGAGGGAGCCCTGGCCCAGGCTGCCCAG
>JAAWXA010000084.1:0-21490 GCA_038090715.1 Florisuga fusca
GTAATCCAAATTTCTCTTCATGATCTATTTTCTCACCCTGTGTCAAACACCTTCCTGCCCCTTTCTGCTCTTCCTGTTCTTCTTTCACCGGTTCCCTGTTTGCTTCAGCATCCTGGGAGGATTCCGTCCGTTCATCTGCCTGTGGTCCTGATCCGTGCCAGCTTGAATCTGTGTGTGCCTGCCTCCATCTCCCAACTGCTCCTGACTGCAGGAGACCAGCCTGGACTTTCCCAGGGCTGCCCTGCAGCCTCAGTGGTGACATGAGAGTTATTGGGGCAAAGGAGGGATGAACGTGGTATCAATTTTTCCTGTATATTTGTATCCCTTTAGTAATTTTACCTATTTATCATTACTGTTTCATTAAAGTTGTATAGTTTAGTTTCCAACCCATAAGTCTCTTTCCCTTCTTCTCTCTCCTTTCCTTAACAGGGAGAAGAGGGGGATTAATAGAAAATATCTGTTATTCGGTTTAATTGCCAGGCCAGTGTTAAACTGTGACAGATGTGCTCACCCTTTAATGGATAAAAAACTGGCTGGATGGCCTTGTCCAAAGAGTTGTGGTCAGAGTTAAATCCATTGCTGTTCCCCAGGGCTCAGTGCTGGGGCTGCTCCTGTTTAACATCTTCATTGATGATTTGGAGGAGGGGATGGAGTGCACCCTTGGTAAGTCTGCAGACAACACGAAGCTGGGTGGAAGTCTGGTGTGTCTGCCTGAGGGTAGGGAGGCTCTGCAGAGGGATCTGGACAGGCTCTAGCATCAGGGCAAGGCCAAGAGTATGAGTTTCAGCACAGCTCAGTGTTGAGTGCTGCCCTTTGGCCACAACAACCCCCAGCAGCACTACAGGGCCTGGGGAGGAGTGGCTGGAGAGCTGCCCAGCAGAGAGGGACCCGGGGGAGTCTATCGACAGCCACCTGAACACGAGCCAGCAGCCTGCCCAGGTGGCCAAAGAGCCCAACACCATCCTGGCCTGTATCAGGCCCAGTGTGACAGCAGGGACAGGGAGGTGGCCTTGCCCTTGTACTCAGCCTTAGTGAAGCTGCACCTTGAGTACTGTGTGCAGTTTTGGGCACCTTCCACAGTATAGGAAGGACATGGAGGTTCTGGAGAGGGTGCAGAGAAGGGCAATCAGGCTGATCAGGAGTCTGGAGAACAGGTCATAAAGGAGAGGCTGAAGGTGCTGGGGCTGTTCAGCCTGGAGGAGTCTGAGGGGAGACCTCATTGCTCTCTACAGCTACCTGAATGGAGGCTGTAGTGAGGCAGGTGGTAGTGAGGCAGGTGTTATCCTTATCTCCCTAGTGACCAGTGAGAGGAAAAGAGGTAATGGGTTTAAGCTGCATCAAGGGAGATTCAGAGGGGATATTAGGAAAAATTTCTTCACTGAAGGAGCAGTGAAGGAACATGTTATGCAGGGAGGTGGTGGAGCTGCTACCCCTGGAGGTATTCAAAAAAAGGGCAGATGTGGCACTTCAAGAGTCAATTTTGTGACCAAGGTGGTGTAGGACTGAAGGTTGGACACGATCTTCAAGCTCCTTTCCAACCACGATGATTCTGTGATTCTATATACTGAAAGCAACCTAGGTGTCTTTTTCCCCTGTATTAGTCCTGTTAGTCTTTCATCTTTACCCTCTTACTTGTATCTGTTTCCTCATCTTTGATGAGTACTATTCATCTTCCAAGGCCTCCCTCGCTCCCTCTTTTCACCTCCATTCTTCCCACTTTCCTAGTCATCTAGAAAGAGCTTCTGCCTGTTCTACACTCCAGCTCACTCTTCTTCCCTGGTTTTCCCTCTATGTGCTCTTGCTCTTCATGAGGAGTTTGTATTAGTGAATTCAGCCCAGTAGCAACTATCCATTTTGCTGGGATGTGGAACTGGCTGCCTGGAAGGAACAAAACTGCTACATCTGTGCCTTACATCTCCCCATGCACATGATGCTCTTCCTTATGTGGTTATAAATAAATTGTAAAATGCATCCACTGGTTACAGGACAAGCAGTTATCCAGGAGACATGGGAAGTGCTGATGATGTTAGTGGTGGCTACTGAATCCTGCAGACTCCAAGATCTGGGGATTCTTCCTTCCCTGCCACTGAATTTTACATGGATGACTAAGACCCAGGAGGTGACTCTCAGACAGTCTAATCCATGTTCTTAGTAGAGGGTTTGGACAGCAGAAAGGCTGTATATTCCAGAGAAACACATACAGAGGGAGCCCAGACAAGGCTAGACACACAGCTTACCACACATAGATCAGTGCCTTTACCAGCAGTTACATAAACATCAACACAGTCCAGTCCTAGTCCTTCTCTATGGCTGATCAGGATTGAAGTTCACCAGTAAAACATCATATTTTCTCAGTCTCTAGGTTCACAAGCACATCCATACACACAGCCTTCAAACAATAGCACAGCTTCTAGAGCTACCTTATATCACTGTCTGAACCCTGGGCCCCTTCTAGCCATTGACACAGATCTTGAGTCTTTCTAGATGCGGATTTCTTCCTGCTCACTGGCCAGAGCAGATATTCAGAACCACAAGTATTAAAATAATTAATTATTAAATATTAAAATAATTGGGGAAATAAATATATGGAACTTAGACTTTGCAGCATATGTTGCAGTCTCTCCAGTTGCTGGCACTTGTGAGCCAATTACTGACTTACAAGCTCTATGGCCTGTGGTTGCTTTACTTACTGGCATCTCTCTTGCATGCCAGTCCCTCAGGTTGCTGATCTCTAGACTTGTTTGCCCTTTAACCTCTGCCATTTTCTACACTTCCTGACAACTAAGACTTGCAGTGGTCACATCACGATAGAGAGGTTATACAAAAAATTACTTAATAAAATTTTTTGTAAGATTGGATAGATTGTGGCTATCAGGCGCAGGATTTGGTCTGATGAACTGATCCACAAAATGATTCCACAATCCCCCTCAAATATCTCATAATACTCATTATAACCATGGGTCTCTCCTCTTATTAGCTACAAAGTTCATTTTGACCCTCTTCAGGGCTGTGCCTAAGTAGCTCCTTTAATGGCTTATTAGTCAGTGGCAGAAGTGTTGTTGGTTGGCATTGTTATCAACACTGCTGACAAGACTGTTTTCCCTGTCATCACCTGCTCTGTTAGTACATGTGTGTTTAATTCATCACTTTCCTCATTATTTATTTTTTACTTTATACTGACTAGGCTATAACCATATAACTTTAGGAGCCTCTCATACTCCACATCTTCTTACAAGAGTGACACTTTCTTTAGAGGGGCAGTATATACAGTAATGAGCCTGATCATTCTCTTCTCTTTTCTCAGATGATGAAATGCTGGAATTTTCCATTGGTCTCCAGACTCTATTGTCTCTTAAGGTAAGGAACCCTTCTTAATGCAGGGCTTCTCTCAACAAGTTCTCTGAGATATGGTTGCTGTGAGCACCAGAACTACCTATGTCTAGGTCAGTGTGACACTTAAAATGGTTGTTGCACAGCTGCCTGGCTGGCTGTAGTATGCTGAGATACCTATTCCTTTCCAGTCCTTAAAATTTTAAGAAAGCTGTCACCCCATAGGATAGTATCTTATCTCCAATTCTTTGTATCCTGAACAAACAAGTTGCAAACAGGAAGAGGAAACTGAAGAGGAGAAAAGGCTAGTATCATGAGTTATATCTGTGTTGCCTTTTGAAGGCAGATGTAAACAACTTCTGCCCTTGCTTTGAGGCAAATGAAGCTGAATTACATTAAGTGTCCAATGCCAGCTGGACATGGCTGAAAAGGATCCTCTTCTCAGCTCCAGGTTGGTAGTCCACTGAGTATGGCTCCTGGGTGGCTCAGAATATGACTACAGCAAGCTTGGTCCTGCTTGTCGATTACTTGTAGCCACATCTCAGTCTCATAAAGCAGGAAAAGCACTGGGCTGAATTGCTAAGTGATGTGAGGACATCACCTCACAGAGAGTCATAGGAAAAAGGGACGGGAATGGCCCTCTGAAGGATTTGGAGAAGAATTCATTGAAGGGTATAGGAAGAAGGAGGCAGCATGGAAGACAGGGAGGGGAACTGTAAGGTCTCTACAAACCCAGAGTGGCACTGTTTGATGGTTATACAGATTTCCTATCTGAAACGTGCAGCAAGCAACTGGGTCTCCTCTTCTTTAGTGTTGCATTGATTTGGAGGAAGGAGTCCTGAGATTTAAAGCACTGAGTCAAGAGCTGCCTTTTCTACATGCCTCTGAAGAGCCTGGAGAGTGACTGCCTGCATTCCCCATGTATAAGGCTGAGGAGACTTGCTGCCATTAGAGAGAGATGAGGGTAAGGCTCACGTGCCCCTAACCTTGCTGAGTTCTACGCTGAGGCATTCAATGAGTGAGATAAAGGCAAATGGGCACTGGAAGATGTTATTGCTTGGGGTGCCTCATCTTGAGAGACACCTCTTCTTTCAGTGGGTGCTCCTGCTTTTCCCCATGTTCTGAGTGGGCATTTTGTTCTTATTTTTCTATCTGTCATTAGTCACTACAATTTCTGCTTCTGTACTAAATTCACCCTACTCTTCTAATTGCTTATTTTTACAATACTCTGTTCGTGAGACAAGAAAGTCTCCATGACAATCTCCAGTTGTTCTGTGGACAGCAATTTCTACAAAGGTCTCTGAAGACTGGCATGAATGTTTCCCTTCACTTTGCCTTGATGTGAGTTGACTCCACTCCCCTTTTTTTCTGGGAAGGGCTCTGTGAGCAGCCTGCTTACCTGTACTCTGGGAAGCTGGATTTTGTTACTTTTTGCTGACTCAAATCAGAAGTAGTCTCTTGGAAAAACCTCACAGCAAGAAATTTGGGAGTTCTTAACTCTAAGAAACCTTTGAAGAAAAACTGAGCGTACAAGCCCAGAGTACAATGGAGACCCACAGGAGTTCGAGATTTGCCACTGCATCCTTGGCCACTAAGATATATTATATGAATGGCTATGCTTACCATCTCTTGGTGTTATATATAGTAATCAGACTTGCATGTCCTGTTCTTCTGACCAGGCCTCTCCTCTCAGCACTTCAGCTGCTGCTACATTCCTATTACCTCTGCTGCATCACTGGAGATCCTGTCAGTCAGTCTAAATGCTGTGATGAACTAGAGCACCCAGTCTTCTGCTGTGTCAGCTCCTTTCTTTCAACTTGAAAACTAGTGATTGGATACAGACTCATCATCATCCTCAAAATATGGCATCTCACAGACCATCAACTTTGTTACTCCTGCATGAAACAAGAACCAGACTTCCTTGCAGTATCAGTTCAGATCAGAGAACTGTGAACTCACCTGAGATGACCAGGGTGAATATTAAGTCACTGAGTTGTGTTTTATTTTGCATCATAGAGCATAAATGATAAATACATAGTTCATCCTTTACTAGCTCTAGGAAAGATGCACCAGACCTGGATTTGTCTTGTGACTGCCGATTCACTATCTAAACTCTACACAATGTCCCTTTGTCCACCCCTAGAATGTCATGACATTCCCATTTTGTCTGTCTTCCTGGATTAAACACTGCTGGCTCTCGTACTTTTTTATCAAACAACTGATTGTTTCTGTTGTGCTTCTCAAAGAATTTGCTTTTTTTCCTTTTAGCTCTTTCTTACCTTCGCTACTGTATGCTGTAGTTTAACATATGCTAAGCACAGCAAAGTATTATATCTGTTTATTTCTGTCTGCACAAACTGCTCTCTATGAATCTCCTGAATGACACCAATAGTTCTCTCATTTATGACAGGACCCATGTTGGCTCCATGAGCCTCTCTTCCAAAGTACCAGTTCCTGGATTTGTATCACTTACATGTCTGACTGACATGTCTGAATAAATGGAGAGGTCTCTAAAGTTCAGACTTGCACTGAAACATCTTGTGTGTCAGCTGGAATTTACGTGGTATCTGGGTCAAACTCTGCTGAAAAATACCTTAGTTTTGATATACACAGTAACTTGCCTAGTTTCCAACTCTTGATGCCCTCTAAAAATGGTATGTAGAACAATGGCAAAAAAAAAAATCTGCTAAAGTTGAGAGATGCCATGTGCAGTACACCTCTTATTATCCACTAACTTTATCATCTATTTTTTTTAAAAAGGAAAAAACCTAAACCCCAACCCCAGACATTAAAGATCACTCTAGCCCTAACCCAAAACCTAACCCTTAACCATGACCCTACCCATTACCAGCAACCCTTAATGTAATTCTGGTGAGGGGGCAGGTGAGGGTTAGGTGGTAGAGCAAGTGCAGCCCCCAGTGTTGATGGGGCTGTGAAGGAGCTGCCAAGGGAAGGGGAGGGCCACAAACAGCTTTCAGTCCTGGCCACTTCTGTGTGAGAGCCATTTCACCCACCCCATTACAACCTCCTTTCAGGTAGTTGTAGAGATTGGTAAGGTCTCCCCTCAGCCCATTTCCTCAGACACTGCTCAAAAGACCTTCTCCCCAGGCAAATAATTCATTCTCCCACACCAGTGACATATTTGGTACTTGCAAAAGGAATTGTTTCCTTCTTAGATAATCATTTTAATACTTTCCTGTACCCTGGCTGCTAATACTCTCTCACATTGTGCCACCACCTTGCCAGCCTTCCCTCTTTGTTGTTAACAGTTGCATACATACACACAAACTATGCCATCTCAGTCACAGAGAGGATGTTCCAAGCAACTGCTAAATTAGTGTCAGAGCTTTTATTTTCAGATGTGATATCAGCTGCAAAGCAGAAGACATCCTCCTGTCCATGTCAGCTGAACACACAGGTCCATACAGTAAATGGCTCTTTCACCCAGACATCGAGGAGTCTGTTGCCAAGTTATCCTGGATCCTCCCCATCAAGCTTTGTTGTACACAGAGCCAACAGAAAAAAAAAAAATTAAAAAAATGACTAGATGAGAACTGTGGGTACTAAAACTATAGCTGACACCTCACTTTTAACTTATTCCCTGAATTGCAGCCCAATACTACAGTGTCATTACCTGATCTCCTCCTCATCAAACAGAACTCCTGATGGGTTTCCATCTTCCAAAGTTCTTTGTCATTAAATGACACACTATTACTGACCTTAACACGTGTTTTGAATTCTCGCCCCAGTTGGTGTTTTCTCCAAAGAACGTTTTTATGTCATTACCCGTGAACCCCAGCTTCCATTGTGAAACACAGAAATCTTGGCTTTAGAAGATGTGAATATAAAACAGGACTTAAAATACCTCACAGAACCAAAGCCCATCTACAAACATGGTAAAATATAAGTCTTCCTTTGTTAGGGAGCCCAGTAAGTAATTTTAAAGTGAGTCAGAAAGGCTGAAGACTGTCTCAATTGTAGTTTCTTATCAAAAAGCCTATTATACAGATGCACTTTCCTAACCCCTGTTCTAGTAATCTCTACTGCTTTTAGGAGACAAGGGGAAAGAAGGAGCCATCTATAGGTCTTTTCCAATGAAGATCAAAAAATGCTGGTATGGCATAAGTAGAAATTTAGTACAAACTGCCACCTCAGAGCAGGACTCGGGCACATCCTGTTCCTGTATGTGTCCAACACTGTCTCCCTCATAGAATGGTTTGGGTTGAAAGGGACCTTAAAGATCACCTAGTTCCAACCTCCCTGCCATGGGCAGGGACACCTCCCACTAGACCAGGTTGCTCCAAGCCCCATCCAACCTGGCCTGGAACACTTCCAGGGAGGGGGCAGCCACAACTTCCCTGGGCAACCTGTGCCAGTATCTTGTGACCCTCATAGTAAAGAATTTCCTCCTAATACCTGATCTAAATTTCCCCTCTTCAAGTTTTAAAGCATTGCGCTTTGTCTTCTCTCTAGACACCTATGCAAAAGTCTGACCCCAGCTTTCTTTTAAGCTGCTATAAGGTCACCTTGGAGCCTCCTCTTCTCCAGGCTGAACAACCCCAACTTCCTCAGCCTGGCTTCACAGGGGAGGTGCTCCAGCCCTCTGATCATTTTAGTGTCTCCTCTGGACACGTTCCAGGAGCTCTGTGTCCTTCTTGTGCTGGGGACTCCAGAACTGGACTCAGCACTCCAGGTGGGGTCTCACAAGAGCAGAGCAGAGGGGGAGGATCACCTCCCTCAATTGGCTGTCCGTGCTGCTTTTGGTGCAGCCCAGGACTTGGTTGGCTTTCTGGGCTGCAAGCACACATTATCAGCTCATGTTAAGCTTCTGGTCCATCCACACACTCCCTCCCCCAAGTCCTCCTCAGGGCTGCCCTCAGTCCCTTCTCCTCCCAACCTGTATTCATGCACGGGATTACCCAGGTGCAGAACCTTGCACTTGGCCTTGTTGAACTCCATGCAGTTTGCACAAGCCCACCTCTCCAGCCTGTCAAGGTCCCTCTGGATGCCATCCCTTCCCTCCACTGTGGTAACTTCCCCACACAGTTTGGTGTCAACAGCAAACTTGCTGAGGGTGCACTCAATTCTGCTGCCCATGGTCCATATCACTGACAACGATATTAAATAGCAGTGGTCTGAATACCAGCCCTTGAGGAACAAGGATGATGAGGTCCATCGCTCCAATTCAGATAGCAGAATGTTATTATTTTAAAAGGACAAGCTCTGTGAACCACCCTGACAAACAGATCCTACTTTCCAATAAAGCAACAGATGTGAAGCAGTCAGCAGGGAAATGTCTATCACAGCAACTCTTCAGAACAGAGAACCACCTGATACATGGCAGGTATAAGGTACATAGGTTTACTTCTTGCACATAGGTCTCGGAAGGGGCGTCACAAGTCCATCTCCCCATCCTCAGGCAAGTTCAGCCCTATCTCAAGAACGTGTACTCTGCTGAAGCCACAATCAGGACAATTCACAGTAGCTTCATCTCATTTTTAGTTTTGAGCAAAGGGGAACTCCAGCCATCATATTCCCAGATGTCTGCTCCTTCTCTCACTATTAGCAGCGGAGTTGTAGAACTGAAGACCAGAGCCACCTACTTATGTTTGCAGTCAAGCCTCCTTGAGTCAAGAGACTCCGACAAATATACCTGAAGAGTTACAGAAATAACTACATTCAGCAAAAAAGATCATAAAAATTAGCAAGGACAGCCACTGGATTTATTATGCCTCAGGAAAATAAAGCAACCCTCCCTTTATTCCTAATAAATTGAGTCACAGAATCATAGAACCATAGAATATGCTGACTTGGAAGGAACCCATCAGGACCACCGAGTCCAACTCCTGTTCCTGCCCTGTGCAGGTACCTCCAGAATCACACCCTGTGCCTGTGAGCATGTCATATCTTGAGTGTGTCACACCCTGTGCCTGAGTGTCATACCCAAAGCCATGAATCTTTCATCTGCAAATACCCCCAGGTGTTGCTGTGTAGTGGCAGCAGGATGTACAAATGTGTCTTGCAAATCCTGTCCTATTGAAAAGCTTCCTGGCACCAGTGGGTATGCCAATCTGCTACTGAGTAGGATGGAGCAAATCACATTTTCCACTGCACTGGAAGGAACAGCTTCTAATTCCAACTCTGTAGCCTGTGCTAGCTGTCAAGGACAAACTGGCAATGAGTTGCAATGGAAGTGTAATGTAACTGTGTGGCTCCTTCTTCAGTAGGTGTATGCTTCACAAAAAAATTGTTGCAAATGGAAATAGCCTGAAACATTAACTTCAAGAAGTATTGACTGTAGCCAGTCTACTCACTGTCACTGTGGAGTTCACAGCATGAAAACAAAGAAAGTCATCTTTTGGCCAAGGAACAGTACACAAGTTCCAATTAATTCTTCTGGAGAGAGGTTTCAATTTCATTCGAGGACCAGCAGCACAAGAGAAAAATGCATCTGCAAGATACTGCATGCTGTAAGTAGTAAAAAAACTGTCAGGGGGAACCCTCAAACATCATTATTTTTTCTCTCGAATGGTTTTGAGAGACGAAGTGTTTTAGGCAATGGATTACTTGTAGCATCCCTATCTTCCCACCTCTGCTTTCCACAATGCAGCATGCCTGAGCTTGCACAGCATGCAGCAGCCACCAAGATGCTAAGTTGCACAATATTTGCATTGGTTTTGCCCCATTTTCTTGTAAAGATGGTTCTTAAGAAACTGTCATCTCTCCCCTATTAACCCCTTCCTTTTTCTTCTCAGCAGTCCAACAGTGGATCAATTTGATGTTCCTCCCTTGAAAATCATTTGACTTGTATGGCAAAGTTTGTTTTGCACAGAAGTTTCAGTCATAAAACTATTTGTATCACCCTTGCACTTGTGTTGCTAATAAAGGTTTATATTTGGCATGGACAGATGGCACCGAGTTGTTATTCTGAGTGTAAACAATCCTGTTTTCCTGTTAGACCTCAAAAAAGAATCACAATATAGCAGCACTGCAATAGCCTGCAAGACCTAGATTGGCTCACCCTGCCCCAGCTCTCAGGCAATTGCTACAGGAACCTCTGGGGCCCCAGCAGTGGAGCAAGAGAGAGTAATTGTGTGGAGAACACCTGCCCCACCAAAGCCAAACATGGCTGAGTGGGGCCATGGCAGGCACAAGTTGTAATAGAACTCCCATCAGGTTTTGTCAGAGCACACAAAGCAAAACAACTCGTGCAACAGCACACATGCCAGGCTGTGCGAGGCATGACTGAAAACTAAGGTATTGCACATTTTTGTTGCTTGTAACAATCCTGTTTCTGTCACCAGTGGAAGAGACACAAGCCACAGAACTGGGGGTGCTAGGGGAGCAGGACAAGAAAATACACAACCTTTAATTAGAAGAACTACAGCAGTCTGTGTCCAGGATGGAAGAACAGCATTTGCCAGTTCAGGGATATTGCTACAACCTGATTTCTACTGTGTGCTTCTGTAAACTGTTCTGCAGAGTCCTGCTCTGCAGTGGTCCCATTGTGTCAGTTCCACTAATTTTGGAGTGTAAAATTAAAATCAGGTAGCAACAGTGCTAGGTGGAAAGTAACAGGGAATGCAGTGAAATCAACCTGTTCAGCCCACCTGTAGGGGTACCTGCTTCTCCCCAACTCAGCTGGGCCCCAAGGGTAGGAAATAAGTGTTGCAAGTGCTACTTTACTAACTCGCCTCAAGGGAGAGAAGGAAGAATCCTTACTTGTCTAGTAATCAGAAAGGGCAGATTTAGGTTTTTGGAAATAGAAACCTGAAAATATTGAGAAACTAATATACTGTGATCTAGTTAACAGCCCCAGCAAGATATAGCCTCATTAGGAAAGGTCTGAGACTGATGAGGGCACAAGGAGTCATACTAACCAATTTGCCAGAAACAGTGGTGATAGCCCACTGGGATGAGTAGCTGTACATACCATCATCATGAGAGATGACAATTTCTTGAGATTTAAGTCCAAAGCTGACAGTCTTCAAGACAACTCTTTGCTTTAGCCCAACAGTAGATGGTCTATCAGCTCTCCATAGCTGACACACTGAAGCCTTGCTGCTCTGACCACTACAGCAGCACCATTTTGACTTGAGAGCTCCTGCAGGACCTTTAAATGTTGCCATTTGCTAAAGGGTATTTTCTGAATTATCTTTGCTCTGACTCATATGCAACCCACTCATAAGGTTCTCATTAATGTCTCCAGCTCCTCAGAAGAGGACATAGTTTGTGATAAACTGGCAGGAGAGCTGCAGCAGAACAAAGGCAAACAATGCCTAAGCCTACTTTAAAAACACAGCTAAATGGGAAAGGAGGCTCTTGCCTGCTCCCTAACTCAGTTCCTCCATCTGCAGTTCCTGCACTGTGAAACTGCAAACAACTCAGAATTAATCACTACAGCAATTGTATGAATAGGCCAAAAGAGAGAATGAGCTCAGCTATGCTCTCCCTATTTTTGTCCTCAGTGCTCCTTCACAGGCACTCATAAAGCACTTCAGCTAGCAAAGAGTGTGGAAAATGGGAATGGAAGGCAAATGAGAAGGACCTTAGACTCTTGCTGTTCTGGTAGCTTCCTAAGCTTATCAACCTACCACCTTCACTCAAGCCTATACAGCCAAGCACATCCCTCCACAGAACCCAGCCTGTACACCCTTTGGTGTCTGGAAGCTTTGACAGAGACAGGAAAAGAACACTCTCATCCTCATTAGATGCCCAGTTCCAGTTGCTGTAGAGTTTGTGTTGGTATTAAAAAAGTCAGCCTCCATGCGACTTCTTATAAGGGATTCTAGATGACAGTGTAGTGGTCAGAGGACTCTGTTCCAGCAGGATCCTGATACTGTGAAGAGCTGCTCTGCTGCTCTTCCTCAGGAAAATAGAGTGTTTTGTGAATTAGATCTTTGACAGCAGAAACATCACTTCTTTCTAAGGAAAAGAGAGAAAGACAGTTGTTAAGGATTCTCAGCAGGCAGTATGAAAGCCCTTCTTCCTCAAGAAACTCTAATCCCCAGCACATGACCTGCCAGCAGTCTTTCGTCTCTGTTTTCCTGTACATCCTTTACCATTTCTGCACTCACCCACACCAAGCTGCTGCAGGAGACTTCCAAACTCTGGGTCAGAATCCAGGATTTTCAACAGGTTGGTGGACTCCATTCTTTCCAGCTGGATATCCCAGTAGATGTAGATCTTATGATTGAAGCTGACATAAACCAGACAGGGACTGTTGATTCCTCCTTTGCATGCATAGAGGCCTGAGAAGTGAAAGGGTGGACACCTGACTACTTCCAAAAGGACAGAGAAAACAATAAGGTAGCATCTCGTGATGAGAGACCAAAGCCATCAGCAGAAAGCAGCAAGCACCTAGTGTGAGGGGCACAGACATGGACTTGGGTCTACGAAGACCCTTTGAGACAATCCAAGTGTCTCTAAGCTGTTATTAATGCATGGAGCTTAGGTATTTGCAAACTGCTTCTTGCAGGTCTGAGAGAGAGCACTGAGCAAAGCCAAGGCTCAGGCTGGTTCTGTGGAGCTCCTCATCTCCATTTGAGAACAGCTTAGATGTCTGCAAAGTAATAAAGCAGTGGGGCACTTACAAAAAGGACAGGAAAAAAAATAATCCATCACAAACAAACCTCAGCATTCTCTCACCCTTACTTTTCCCAGATACCACCAGAGGAAAGATTAGTGTACACAAAGTGAAATTATTCCCCATTGCAAACAGGCAAAGGATTCCAGGTCTCCCAGGGAGAATAGTAGCTTTGAGGGAGAAATTCTCTGAGGACTGGCTTTGGAGTCAGGCTCCTCACCTGCACAGAATGCACCAACATTCTCATCTGCTTGAAACCTGACAACAGTCCGATTGTGGTCAATGATGTATGTCTGACCATCCCAGGCACAGGCAATCACCTCCTCACACCCATTGCCCTGCAGGAACCATAGGATTGCAGATTAGCAAGGACACTGATCCTTTATCCCACAGCCAAGAATCTTTCCTGCTTGTTCAGAGATAGAACACTTATGCCTGAACATGACGTCACTTTTTGTCTTGTCCAGACATTTTGCATTTGTCCATCATTCTCTTCTCTACTGTAATCTTTATGTATCATGAGAGTTTGTAGACAATCAGGGCATTATCATTGTGCAAAACCATTCAATTTTGCAGTAAGATAACAGAGCAGATGCAGGACAAAAAAGCAGGATGCTGGGCTTACTAGATCAAACAGACAAACACAGCTCAGCCTCTTGCAGGTGACCAGACACAAGTGCAGAACACACCTGCATAGTCAAGAGTACTCTATATGTCATCCTGAGATAATCCCAGACTTTTTCAGCTGAGTCATACTCCTTCTGCCCTTCCTAAATACATATATACAAAGCTATGTTGAGTTTTTTTCTTCATCCCTCCCAGCCCTATTCACAGATACTCACAGTAACATCCAGCTTTTCCAGAGCAAACAGCTGGTGATCCACCTGCACAGACCAGAGCAGCTTGTCTGCTCCCTCCATGAGTTTCAAGGTCCCTGAAGGGAAAAAAAGACAAAACAAAAAACAACTTACTGAAAATATTAAGAGGGAGCAAGATGCTTGATAACACTGGGCCCTGCACACTATTTCAGCACTTAAGAGTCTGCAGACAGAGGGCTGGTCCCCTGGTGCAGGCTGTGGTTGATAACAGATAACAGTCTCAGTTCTGGGAAGGACAGAAGTCCACTATCTTGTCAGCAGTAACTGGAAACAGAGAGGAAAAATGGTGGCAGCCCTGCTCATTGTATTGTGCTCTAAGTAAGAAGAAAACTGCCCAAAACAGACTCATAAAGTACATCAACAGATCTCGCATGACACAGTGAATAAACAAGTAGTTTCTCAACATGTCCCACAGGGAGGAGCAGCCGTGAGAGAGTGGAAGATAAACATGAATCTCTCCTCACAGCCTTGGCAAGGCTCGTGAATGAGCCACAGCGAGGCAGGAAGCCTTGCCAGATGCAGAAGCTCCACAGTTCAGGTACAAAGTATAATCAGAAATCTCCTAGCAAGATATCGTTATGCAGATGGACATCTAGCTGAAAGAGGCCAGGCTGAATATTTGGGAAGAGAAGCACAGCATCCTGTCTCCACCCTGCTGGTTTTTGGACAGAAAGGCTGTATTTGTTCATTATATTCAGTCCTACTGCAGACTGTCTTACCACTTCTCATCAGGGGCACAGCAGAACATTGCTTCAGGCCTCTGGCTGGCCAGCTCCTCTCTAGCAATACTAAAGCTCCAGCATCCATTTCCTTTGCTGCTTTTGGAAACAACCAAAGTCCCTTCAAGTACAAGGAGAAATTTCTGCTGTGGTTTAGAAGCTCCTGTCTACATGAATGGCACTGCTGAACATCTCAAACAGTTGTCTGACCATTGGGTAAGCAGGCAACTTAGGAGCCAGCAGATGAAAGTTCTAGTCTTACTCTCCTGCTAAACTTTCAGTGTGGCTTTGGGCTAATGACCCAGCTTCTTCATGTTTCAGGCTGCTTGATACAGTATGGCTTTAATACTTTAATATCCCTGTAAGCCACGGAATCATACAAGTAATTAATGTTTGTAGAAGGCTTGAAATCCACAGATGAATGGACTGTACCAGGGGAGAGAGAAAGGCAGATACTAGAAACAAATAGAAAACACAAAAGGTTTCAGGAAAAGAGGAAGCCTGTGCACTTTCAGACCCAATACAGCAAGGAACAGAAAGCCTCAGCTTGGAGGTTTCATCATATCCTCAAATACAGGCATGTTATCACACACCTGGTTTATGGGGCATTTGGTCAGTGACAACTCTTACCTCAGCTGCTGTCTTAGCCTTATGCCTTCATATATAATATAGCAATGGAAAAATTTCGAGTCAAATTCTCTTGCTTGAAACAGGAAGTGTTTCTGAAGCCTAGCTTCCCCGTCTTTCAAGACCAAAAGCACTGAGCCTCTTGTTCCCTTCTTTGAGTTAGTGACAGGTCTTGACAACCCCAAAGGCCTTTCTCCCAGAACAGTGGTAGGACTTACCATCCAGAGTACAGAGGGCAAAGAGACCCGAGCCATTGTTCTCACCAGAGCGACCTGTAAGTGCAGAAGAGAATTACAGCAGTTGATGTCATCTGATGAGATTTGTTCCCACCCTCCCCTGAAAAAAAAGAGATCCAAAACAAGCTGATCCATCCTGCCTCCTTTTATGCCCACCCTTGAAGCTTTGCTTAGGAGAAACCTGCAGATTTTTGCAGCCAATGGTACTTCATGATGGTTTTTATTTGTAGGGTACTGGCATATCAAAACTGCAATAGCCTGCAATAGGTATTTGGAATCAAATGCTGAAAAGCACAAAAGCAAGCATTAAGATGAGGCTGTGGAGAGGTAAAGATGCATCTAGGGAATAAGAAAAGGCGTAAGCTGCAACCATGCAAAAGCAAAGATCAAGGACATCTGTAAGGACAAGGCTCAGCAGCCATTCAGGACGACTAAATGCAGGCCACTGGAAGCTGCAGAGAAACTGCTGTGCAAGATGGAGAGTAAGAGCTACCCAGGGAAGGACAAAAGCTATAAAAAGTTCAAATGCAAATATCTACCTGTCTTCTTTTGGGAGACAGCTAACAGAAAATTATTTCCTTTTGTTCTTGAAGCTACCTCCCACTGTCATTTTTCAACCACAAGAAATCTGATTTCATGGTGGACCCATACACTGAAAAACTATCAGGAGCAACTCTTGTGCCAGAGACCCCAAGCTCTGAATCTCTCACCTCGGGCAATGCTACCAATGAGATGAGTGGAAACATTCTTGTTGTGAATCCGTCCAGATGTCTGGTGTAGAATAACATCCCGAACAGGAGCCTCACTAGGGAAAAAAGGGAGAGGGAAAGCTCAGGGAACCACACTTGGGACAGTGCCAGAACAGTATCCAGGAGTATACTCCAAAGCTCTACTAATCAAGACTTGATTGAGCTTGTGCATAAGTTAGTGCTTTAATGGTAAGGGTCAAAAAAACCCAACATATGGCACCTCAGGTATGAAGGAACTCACTAATGTTTAAAAAACAAAAATAAACTTGATTCATCAGGAATGGAAAGACAACAAAAAACCCCACAAAACCCCCCACGCATTCCAGTCAAGTAAATCATTACTATCCTATTAATTATTACTATCATTCCACCATTACAAAGTGTCTGCCAGGAGCTGAACAGGTCTAGACCACATATTTCTCTGCCTTAGCCCCAAATACTTCCCCTCTCTGCGAGCTCACTTTGCCACCCTCCTTGCCCAAACCAAGGAGAAGAGAGTGGGATACAAGGAAATCAGTATTCATCTTAGTGATAGATGAAGAGCATTCATGGAAGGTTAGATGCAGGTGGATTTAAACCATGAACTCCCAACAGTACAGCAGTTAGGTCTCTGAAGCAGACCAGAACCCTCCCCAAAAGGTGGTCTCGTGGTGCCCCCTTGTGACAAGCATCTCCAGCAGAATCTCCATCTACCCAGGCAGCAATGCTCTTCACCTGCTTGAGGCAGAGCCGTCTCTTCCCTCCGTATTTGCCTGCTGCTCGGAGCCCCAGGTGCACAGCAGGATGGCATAACCACAGCCTGGCTGAGACACCATCATCTCCGGTGAGCCATCAGGACCTGGGTTCACAGAGAGGCTGTCCACCTATACTGGCAGAGGAAAAAAAGAGTAGAACTGAGAACTTTTAAACACCTCAGAAGGGTTCACTGTGTTCCTTGTACCTGAACTTGAATATGACAAATCTGACAGAGATGAGCAGGAGCTGGACAAATTCAGCTAGAAGTAAAATGTACAAGCTACAGTAAAAGGTTATGTTTCCCTACCAGAAGCCACTGAAGAATACATTAGTATTTTCCACCAATGCTTTCTACTTGCGTGAGAGCAACTGACTGACTTGGTTCTGACTTGGTCACCCTCTACTCTGCTCTTCTGAGACCCCACCTGAGTACTGTGTTCAGTTCTGGAGTCCCCAACAAAAGGACACAGAGCTCCTGGAACATGTCCAGAGGAGACACTAAAATGATCAGAGGGCTGGAGCACCTCCCCTGTGAAGCCAGACTGAGGAAGTTGGGGTTGTTAAACCTAGAGAAGAGGAGGCTCAGAGGTGACCTTACAGCAACCTTCCAATATCCAAAGGGGGCCTACAAGAAAGCTGGGGTAGGGCTTTATACATGGGTGTGTAGCAAGAGGACAATAGGTAATGGTTTCAAACATGAAGAGGGGAGATTTAGATCAGGTATCAGGAAAAAATTATCACCTGAGACAGTGGTGAGATGCTGGAACAAGTTGCCCAAGGAAGTTTTGGCTGCTCCCTCCCTGGAAGTGTTCAAGACCAGGTTTGATGGGGCAACCTGATATAGTGGAAGTTCTCACGCAGAGGGGTTGGAACTAGATGAACCTGAAGGTCCCTTCCAACCCTAGCTATTCTGATTCTGTGATTCTATGACTGTTTCCCAGATCAACCCACCAGCTGCTCCACATGTATAGGTCAATCACTAGACAAATCCTTCAAGTCATCAACCCAACAATTGCTTTGTTTACAGGGCTCAGATTTTCTGTTTCTTCCCTTGGGAGAGCTACCTCCTGAAGACTGTGTGACAAATTCTGCTCTGAACATCCTGGTTCCTTACCTGACCTTCCAGCAGCCATTTCTTCAGCAGAAGCAGCTGCCCAGAGACATGGTCTGAATTCTCCATTGAGTCCTCCCAGCGGAAGGCACGTACCACCCTGTCAGTGTAACCCACCACCAACTCACACTTCCCATCTCCATCTGCAAGGAATACAAGGAGATAGATGGGATCTCTCATGCTTCCATAGCCCCAGGACTCCCAACACTGAGAAAGCACTGAGCTGGTTTCCAACAGGTAACATCCCTGAGAATACCAATCTTATAACGAGAAGATTCACTTCAAGAAAAATCCTAAAGTTCTTGCTTCTCTTCTCCGTGACCTGGTTATGGTTTGTTGGATCATCTGTTTCAGGAAGATTGCAATTTGCCTTCTGTGACTCCCACATACCTTCTCTTTCCCTCACTACTTCATGCCCATGAGCTCCCCCACCCTGCACTCCCCACACCAGCTTCACAGCTCACCAATGTCACTGATCAGCATGACCTTGGTGTTGGCAGGAATGTGCTGCTTGAACACTGGCTTCTGCTCTTCTGCTCCAGCAACCTCATGGTGGCCTGAAACATCTGGGTGTTTTGGAGAAGTCAGGTCAAATAGATGAAACCAGCCTTCTGCACTCACTGCCACCACAAGATTCTAAAAGGGAAGAGAAAAAACTTTGGATTATTCCTGTCTTAGAAACTGCAGAAGCTGTTCCACATCAGGAGGAGGGAAGATAACAAGCTTAGATCCAACAAGATTGATGACTGCTACAGAGGGAACAGGAAAATGGTTTTGGCCAGCATACAAACTACTCAGGTACTGCAGGGTCCAAACTTCTTTGTTCATCCTTCTCAGACTACAAAGCCAAGTGGATGTGTGCATCAATCCCCCAAAATGTGTTCCTGTCTCAATACTCACTTCAGCTCTGCTCCCCACTGAAGCACACACAGTATTTTAGAAAAGGTGCCTAAGCTGGGATTTTTGGACTCTGTGATCCCAGTTTAACCCCCAGAACTAGCACTCCAGCAAAAGGAGTCATATTAGACACAGTGGAATTTGTCTGGGGGTCTAGAATACTCTGTGTCTTATTCTTGTTTAGATGACCTTAGGGCACACAGCTAAGTGCAGAAGGCCATGGCCTACACCAAAAACCAGAAGAGAGTGTGTCAAAGCCACTGAGGAAAAAGAGCGACCCTCAAATCACCAAAACCTTGTGGTCCTCACCCAGGGGGACACATAAATCAGTAGTGCTTTCTGAAGACAGGATGGATTTCCTTGCTCACTAAAAACTACATATGGCTCACAGGCAGATAAAGGTTTTATGTAAACAGAAAAACAGTTTTAAAACAGATGTGTTAAAGCTCTATGAGCAAGGGGGAGAAAGCACCTGCAGCACATCCTCCACACTCAGGATATAACATGACCCTGAACTCCTAAGCACCTCTCAAATGCCCTACAGACACAGATGGGAAGAGTTTGGCTGCTCTCACCTTTCCTTTATTGCATATATCTCCCACACCAACACATGTGAGCTGCAAGAGAAAAGAAGGTTTCACATGAGAGAAAGCAACCCAAAACAGCCTTTTGGGGATTAACCTCTTCCCTACCCCCGCCTCTCTCACGAACCACCTCTTGAACCTTTTCAAGGCTGAAGAGAGCACAGACAGACACAAACACATCTGGCCAGAACCCTGGGACACAACCCACAGTACATAGGAACAGGGTCAGGGGGGACAGAATTGTATTTCCTGTGGTTTTTCTGTACTTTGCTCATCAGTCTTCTCCCACAGGGCTGGCTGCGGGCAAAACCAAGGTTTTTCATAACTACATGAAAGGCATCAGAACCAGTCCTGGCTGCCATTATCCTCTACTCAGCATATTCCTAGTCAGTGGTCAAGGACATCTGGCTGCACACACACCAAAAGGCTCAACTATTTACAATTGTTTTCAAAAACTGACCATTCCTTGGCAAGATCGCACAGCCCAGGGTTTGCTGTCATCATTCTTGTAAACATAGAGTTTACCGTTGGTGTCTCCCACCACCAGTTCATTCAGCTGTACGAGAGAATTGGGTTAGTTACAGGAAATTCACAATCACAGTAACAGTATGCTCCTCCACAATAATAAATACAGAATTCATATATAAAAGTCATCCCCTGGGAAGAAGCAGCAAAGCAAAACTAGGTAAAGTGAGAGCTTCAAATCAGTAGAGAAGGTCTGGGAAAATAAAGGAAAAAGAAAGAAAAAAAGGAAAAAAGAGAAAAAAAGACAAAAAGGAAAAGAAGAGAAAAAAAGACAAAAAGGAAAAGAAGAGAAAAAAAGAAAAAAGAAAAAGAGAAAAAAGAGAAAAAAGAGAAAAAAGAGAAAAAAGAGAAAAAAGAGAAAAAAGAGAAAAAAGAAAAAAAGAAAAAAAAAGAAAAAAAGAAAAAAAGAAAAAAGAGAAAAGAAAAAAAAAAGAAAAAAAGAAAAGAAGAAGAAAGAAAAAAGAAAAAAGAAAAGAAAAAAGAAAAAAGAAGAAAGAAAAAAGAAAAAAGAAAGGAAAAAAGAAAAAAAGAAAAAAAAGAAAAAAAGAAAAAAGAAAAAAAGAAAAAAAAAAGAAAAAAAAAGAAAAAAAGAAGAAAGAAAAAAGAAAAAAGAAAAAAAGAAAAAAGAAAAAAAGAAAAAAGAAAAAAGAAAAAAGAAAAAAGAAAAAAGAAAAAAGAAAAAAGAAAAAAGAAAAAAGTAAAAAGTAAAAAGAGAAAAGAAAAAAGGAAAAAGAAAAAAGAAAAAAGAAAAGAAAAAAGAAAAAAGAAAAAAGAAAAAGAGAAAAAAAGAGAAAAAGAGAAAAAGAGAAAAAGAGAAAAAGAGAAAAAGAGAGAGAAAAAGAGAGAGAAAAAGAGAGAGAAAAAGAGAGAGAAAAAGAGAGAGAAAAAGAGAGAGAAAAAGAGAGAGAAAAAGAGAGAGAAAAAGAGAGAGAAAAAGAGAGAGAAAAAGAGAGAGAAAAAGAGAAAAAGAGAAAAAGAGAAAAAAGAAAAGAAAAAAGAAAAAAAAGAAAAAAGGAAAAAAAGAAAAAAAGAAAAAATTACAAAAAAGAAAAAAGTGAAAAAAGAAAAAGGGAAAAAATGAAAAGGGAAAAATGAAAAGGGAAAAAGGGAAAAAAAAAGGAAAAAAAGCAGAAAGAAAAAGACAAAAAAGAAAAAGGGGGAAAAAAAAGAAAAGGAAAAAGGGCAAAAAAAGAAAAGAAGAAAACAAAGACTGATTTTATTCCCTCATATAAGAGAATACAACCCAAGGCCGACCAGGCCCGACTGGCTCCCCGCGGTGAGCGGTGCAGGGCACACCCGAGCACTGCGGCAGCCCGATGCTGGGTTCGCTCCAGCTCGCCACCCAAACCGGTCCCAGTACTCCTCCTGGGGAAGCACCGCAGCCCGCGGCACACTGCCACGGGCCTACCCCAGCACTGCGGCGGGTCTGGCCCCGCCTCAGGGGTATGGGCCACCATCGCCGACCCCGCAGCCGCAGCCGCCCACCCGCGCAGGCCTACAAGGGCCACCCCCC